>JAIUZE010074050.1:0-10341 GCA_022085475.1 Heliosperma pusillum
TTTCCCGGAACGCATACACGATAAAGCATTTCGCGTATGTAGACTAATTTCCTCCTGGTAGGACGACGATAATAATACGTTCCTAGTCTAAATCTGGCCAGACGCTCGGAATAAAGCATGTTCCGATTCGACATGCGATAAAGCATTTCGCATCCAAGACTCGGTCTTACAAAAATAAACGCCGAGTACCCCAAATTCGGTAGATCAATTCACGAAAGAGGCGGAAAAGAGCACAAGCCTCATAACAAGCGGTACGCTACATGCAAATAACACGACCTCGCAAGTACACAACATTTGACGGCCGGGTCGATCAACGCATAGCGTTCAACTCCAACAACGTCGTCGTATGCCCACTAACACATGCATTTAAGCAGTAGGATACCTCTCCGTTCCGACATTCCAGCCTTACGAACGGGAAGGTAGCCAAGGGAATGAGAGTACAAAGCACACGACAAAATAGTGCTCAAACCGTCACATTTGTAAAAACTGACTCAAAGTGGGAACATACCAAAAACCGTCACAAAACATGAGAATAGGGAATCATATAAGTTCAAATATGATAAACATGAGTCAACACATGATACATAAGCATTAGAACAAGTTTATGAAGCATAATGAATAAAAACATCGATCCCTCTCCAAAACAACAAGTTTGGAAACTAACTAAAACAAGGGTTCACTTCAAACGGTCATAACTCGAGTTCTACATATGGGAATGCAAAAAGTCCAAGTGGCGGTGATAGCTTATCCTCTTACGGTTCCAACGAATGGTCACAAGCCCAAAACAAGCAAGTAACGAAGGAGATATGAGCATTCTACCAAAAAGGGTCAGTGCTGTGAATTTACACGGGTCACCCGAGAACAACCACACTATTTCTATCAATTCCAATTTTCATAATTTACTTCTATCAACTAACAACAATCAATATTCATCATCAACAATCATCAACTAACAACAATCATCATCAAAATCATAATTTCTAAGCTTTCTAATTGTATTTCAAAAAAACGAATTCTAACATGGAAATCATGTAAAACACGTAAATGATACCGAGTAACCCTTCACCGTTACCTTTACGCGTCTTTAATCGATTACTAAGCTTTCCTAGTCTCCACCTACAAACAATTAGATAATAAAAGAGGAATATCATCCACCTTGAGAAAGACGGATAATTTAAAAAGCGAGAAAGACGATACTTTTAATATGAATACGGATAGAGGAAGCTAAGAGGGGAAGAATAAGACGAACTTACGAGAATTTCAACAAGAAACGAAGAAGATACGGCGATTCAAAGACGGATTGAAAATGGAGGCAAGGTTTTATGGTGTTTAAGGAGAGGAAGAAAAAGATGGAGTTGTGTGAATAAATTAGGTTAGGGTTTGAGGGAGTATATATAGGAAAAAGTCAACAAAAAAGTCAAACTCGCCTTAAGACGGCATTTTCATGAAATCTCGCACAAATTCCAAATACGAACTCGGAAATTCAAAATTCGACTCGAAACTTAAAATTATAAATTAAAGCTTAAAATTACTGAAAAGATTTCGTAAAATATTTCTACTAGAAAAATAGGGTACATTTCCGGGTGTTACAATCACCCCTCCTTTTAAAAAGGTTCGTCCTCGAAACTTGAGAGTAGAAAAGAAAAGTTATAAGGACCAATTCGTTTTCTCCAAATTGGTATTCAAAACATTTTCAAGGAAATGTATTTCCAAAGCATGACATTTTCCAAAAAGGTATAGGAAAAGTTTTCGAAAGTAACTCTCTTTTTCTGTGGAACGAAATTGTTCTTGTCGTGCACACAAGAACACCAGCATTCCCAAGTAAAGACAAGATTAAAATTAAATCATACGTTGATAAGTGCAGAACCAATCATTAAACGTCTCCAATAACAAGTTCTAGCATCCAACCAAACGCAAAATCCAGTATAAGAGCAACCTAAATCCATTTTCGAAAAATGAAAGTAGAAATTTCATTTCTAAAACTCTTTTAAAAGGATAAATGTGAAATCCATCGGGAAAATTTGAAAATTTTCTAAATTCGTACACTCAAGACAACCAAACATTTCACACCCATAAAAGTAATTTGAACATCAAACTCACAATCATGGTAATAAAAGATAAACACCATGAGTAAAAAGGAACAAGAAGGCTTATCGAAACGAGTAATAGCGGAAAGAAGGACAATGTCCAAAGAATAACAAATTGAATAATCGTCAATTTGAAAGGCAAAGGGAGAAATGAACGACAAAGCAATTTCTCAAAAGGGGAAGAAAGCCTAAGAACCAAACACTCCACTCAATTACAAAAGTCATCATAGTCAATTTCTCGGGCATTTTCGCCAAACCCAAATTATAGCCACATCATTCTAAGGGCTTATCCAATTAACATCACAAACATCGTTAATAAGCTAGTCCTCAAAATAATGTAACTCATCTCGGTCATACCCTAACCGCTTTCAATCATTAGATTCTACAAAATCCTTAACAATCATCAGGTCAAACTATGAACCCGAATATCTAGTATCCAACTAGCATTAATTAAGGTCTAACGACAAGGGAAAATCCACAATTAAATAATCCACATGAAAGATTCCTAAATGTATTCGAACATCCCTAGTCCAGTCAATTATTAAACTCGAATCCACAAGCATAAATAATTACATCTAGAAAAGCATAATTACCACCAATCATAAGATGAATGGGCTCGCCATTCCAATTCTATAATCCATAACAACCGAGCATTCATTATCCAAAGCTTGCAACGAACATTTCTCAATTTCAAACTATGATTCCTTAAGAATAAAAGAGAATTACTAATCCCAAACCGCAAATGACCAATCACTTGGAAATCAAACAACCATTCAAATCATCTATTTCATCTAAAACTAAAAATGAATCGATTTTCATTGATGACAAAACTCCTCAAACTTTGGGTACCAACTCAATTACCCTAAAGCAAAGTCTCTTTTAGAATCCACCAATTAGAGACATCAAATTCCCAAATGATATCCCAAGCAACCATTATACTACTCAACATCAACAAACTATTATCATGATCAACTCAATTCTCCAAACAACGCTACAATACCAAACTCCGAATCTAACATCACCAAGAGAGGATACATTATCACTATTAGGATTCATCCTAGAGCTTAAGTCTTATTTCTCATGATCAAATACAACCTGAACTTTGCTCAATCCAACGACACATCTTCTAACTAAAGAATTCCAAAATACATTACTCTTACTCTCTGAGCCTTACAAACGGAATATCCAATCAACTAAGGAAAAGATGAAGCGGCAACGAGATAGGAAACGATAAGAAATCTCAAGGAGAACACGAGAATAAAATAAGGCACGAGATTAAAAGAGAGGAGCGCTGAAAATAACGAGGTCAAGGAAGGGACAAAGCAGATAGTAGAGGTATGAAGATATCTGAGTAAGAAAGAAAGTACGAGCTTGAAATTTCTTAAAGATCAATCTTGACAAAAACATTCAAGAATGGAAATGAAAAGGAATGATGGCACGTGTAAGGGTTTAAGATTTAATCCACAAAGTTTCTCCTTTCAGACTTAGGGTGATAGTAAAGCAACTCATCCCAAGCAAAGGTCTCTTACAAGGGACCATCGTACCACAATCATCAAAGTAAGGTACACCTAGATTTAACAAATCGATTACAACCCAATTCATCCACCCTTTCATATAACACGGATTCCCAATTACAGAATTGCAACTCAAGCATAGTAACATTCTCCCAACTCTATAATTTGACACATTACCAAAGGTTTCAAAAACCGAAGAACCAATAAGGAATTCTCCATACTAATCTCTTTTCAACTCCTATGGCCATAAGGTAGAACACCGAACAAAACGTCATTATCAACATCATATAGCCCACGAGTTCATTATTAACAAAGTACAACCTCAAGTCAAACATCATCATTAAAGTCCCAAGGTATTTCCATCATAGCTCACATCATCGAATCTCGCTCATATCTATAATCCTCAAGTAATATGGTTCAACTTACAACGAAACCTTACTACTTCAAACAAGTCTCCGATACCATAAGATAAGATCATATTTTTAAATCCAAGAATTATAGCCAATTGCTTTTCCACCAAGCCTATACTCACAAACACATAATAGGAAGCCATGCACAAGAAGTCGCTTAACCTCAAAAGTATTTTGCACCTCAAGATATCATTTAAAGCTTCTTATTTACACAAATTAGACATATCATAAGCATGGTCTCCAAAACAATACTAAGCTTCTAAGTCCAAAAGACTAAATTACCAATGAGTTAAGAAGTCATAGCCAACTCATTCAACCTTACACCATCAAATACCATGAACTATCTACACATTAGTCATGGCAAGCATCAAGCATTAAAATCATTAAACATACCTTACCACACTTTCCTCAAGGATACCAACTCTCCCCACCATAGGGTGAAATTAGATCTATACCATTTTCCTCAAATCACAAGTTCATTCTAACAACACTAATATTCCACAAAATTTCAAGTTCTTCCGACCAAGTATAATATACCACCAACAAATGGGTATGACATCCACAAAAATGTTAGAAAAGGAAGATAAGGATACCAATGGTAAGATGGAGGAAACTATCAAGAGAAATTTCCAAGAGGCAAACAAAATGGAAGAGAAAGAAGCACCTAAATAGAAGGAAGAGAGCATAATACAATAAGGATGAGAGAATTCATAGATGAAGAAGAAATACACTTCAATTAGGCTTGTAAATCTTCAAATCTTCGGTAGGGGATACTTCTTCTAGGTAACACAATGATCCACCTTAAGACGGTAAATACAAACAATCATAACATCACTCAACACAATCAAACAAACAAGTTAGAACCTAACAAACATCAAGTACACCACAGACTACCAAGTAAAGTCCTTAATTTCTACCCATCTCTCATTTATTATTTCAAGGTCAAGTAGTTTAAGTTTAGGGTTCACGTGTGTGCGTCGGGAGCGATAAAGCTCTGATACCAAATGTGACAACCCTCGCGAATGCGGAAATATAAAACATACAAGCATGTGAATTATATAGCGGAAATAGGTAGTTTTAAAAACTTTTATACATGAAAGTTAAATAAAACGAGGAGTGTCAAAATATTACAAACTAAATGCGGAAATACAACAAAGAGACGGAGGAGCCCCTTCTCACCACCCACCAGTGTTACCACCCCCCCAAAGAACATGTAAAAGTGATCTTACAAAATAGATGGGGTATTTTCGAAATAGATGGGGTATTTTCGAAATAGATGGGATACTTTCGAAATAGATGGGGTATTTTCGAAATAGATGAGGTATTTTCGAAACAGACTTAGCAACTAGCTAAGCAACGTCTAGAGGTTAATCTTCCAGGGACAACGCCCGCTAGCTCACACCCGAACCCCAAAATATCATATCCAAAAAGTCAATCCATGCAAGCAACCTGTTCATTCATGAAAAACATGAACGCCACAGTCAGTGGGGAGTAACTCCGGGTTCTCCCAGCCATATCACATTAAACGTAGATAGAAGGAAATACAAAAGTAAAGCATGCATATATATTTACATGTGAGTTGCGATAAGAATAGATAGGCAATTCTATAGATAATGATAAGAACATATGGAAATCAAATCCGAAACCATCATGTTATTCAAGACTCGGGGAAGACACTCTTAGGCAACCGAATACGCTCACTAGGGCCTGCATCTCACCGTTCGCGGTATAAGTTTGATAAGATTGAGACTCGACAAACAAACCAACGTCAAGTCATGCGATGATCAAAATAAATACAACATATTATCATACATTCACGAACCAATACCTTGACGGTGTCAAGTCATGCAATGACCATGAATAAAATCATGAAATCACGCATTCAAAGACAACGACACAAAGACGACAACTCTCACGGTAAATGAAACGCACTAGCATCGTGTACATGGCAAGTATGATTAAAGGCGTTCACGGATGACATTTCCCTCAACCCATATACGATGACATTTCGTATAGGTAGACTAATTTCCTCTTGGTAGGGCGACGATAATAATACGGTTCCTAGTCTAAACCTGGCCAGATTCTCGGAATAAATCATTTTCCGATTCGACACGCGATGACATTTCGCATCCAAGACCCGGGCTTACAATATATATGCCGAGTACCCCCAAATTCGGTAGATCAATTCACGAAGGAGGCGGAAAACTAGCTCAAGCCTCATAACATGCGGTACGCTACATGCAAATAACACCACCTCGCAAGTATACAACATTTGACGGCCGGGTCGATCAACGCATTGCGTTCAACTCCCAACAACGTCGTCGTATGCCCACTACACATGCAATTAAGCAGTAGGATACCTCTCCGTTCCGACATTCCAGCCTTAAGAATGGGAAGGTAGCCAAGGAAATGAGAGTACAAAGCACAAGACAAAATAGTGCTCAAACCGTAACATTTGTAAAAACCGACTCAAAGTGGGAACATACCAAAAACCGTCACAAAACATGAGAATAGGGAATCATATAAGTTTGAATATGATAAACATGAGTTAATACATGATACATAAGCATTAGAACAAGTTTATGAAGCATAATGATTAAAAACATAGATCACCTCTCCAAAACAACATTGTTTGGAAACCAACGGAAACAAGGGTCAACTTCAAACGGTCATAACTAGAGTTCTAGACATGGGAATGCAGAAATTCAAAGTGGAGGTGATAGCTTAACCTCTTACGGTTCCAACGAGATGTCACACGCCCAAAACAAACAAGGAACGAAGGAGATATGATCATTCTACGAAAAGGGGTCAGTGCAGGAAAAATTCTGTTTCCAGCGGGTGACGCGGCCTGCGTCCTACGACGCAGCCTGCGTCCTACGACGCAGCCTGCGTCCCCCAACGCAGCCTGCGTCCTTCACGGGATTCAAGGACGATCAAAAATCAACATGTTATCAACAACAAACTCCTCATTTATCACCACAAATCATCAATTCTTATATCAATTAACAACTAACAACATCCATCAACAACAACACAAGTCCTAAGCATACTAACCATAATCTAAATACGATTACTAGCCTAGAAAACACATAAAACACGTACATGATATCGAGTAACCCTTCACCGTTACCTTTTCGCGTCTTTAAACGGTTTCTAAACCTTCCTAGTCTCCACCTACATACAATTAGATAATAAAAGATGAATATCATTCACCTTGAGAAAGACGGATAATTTAAAAAGCGAGAAAGACGGTAATTTTATTACCAATACGGATAGAGGAAGATGAGAGAGGAAGAATAAGACGAACTTACGTGAATTTGAGCGAGTAACGAAAGCGTAGCGACGAATCTAAGCTTGAAAGAATATGGAGGCTAGGTTTTGGGTTTATTTGGTGAAGAAGAAGGAGATTGAGTTGTGAGAATGAATTAGGTTAGGGTTTGAGGGAGTATATATAAGAAAAAGTCAACGAAAAGTCAAAGACGGTTCCAAAGTCAAGAAAATTCAAACTCGACTCAAAAGTCAAGAAAAGTCATACTCGACTCAAAGTCAAGAAAAGTCAAACTCGACTCAAAAGTCAAGAAAAGTCAAACTCGTCTTAAAAGTCAAGAAAAGTCAAACTCGTCTTAAGACGGGATTTTCATGGAATCTCACAGAAATTCCAAATACGAACTCGGAAATTCTAAATTCGACTCGAAACATAAAAAGCTAATTTAAAACTTAAATTCGCTGAAAAGATTTCGTAAAATATTTCTACTAGAAAAATAGGGTACATTTCCGGGTGTTACAGTTGTTATGCTGAATTCTGCGTGTGTTTACTAAATGTTAAATTTATTTTCGATATGTCTTTGCCGAGTACATTTTACGGAGAGTTGAAATAGCGGCCATACATTGTTTTCATATGGGTTTTTTTTTTATTTCTTTAACCTGGTAATCGGATGAACATGAGAATAGCCTCACACATCACCCAAAGGAATCAAATTATTTCTTCTTTGAGGAAAGAAAGAATGTCATTTTGTTTTTTTGTTTTTATTTATAAATTTTGGGATATTTAAGGGAAACTTTAATAGTGGTTATTATAATGATTATAAAATAAACCAAGGTGAAAAGTGATACTCCCTCCATTCAACTCCAAACATAACATTTCTTTTTCTGACACTATTCATGGATGAAGATAATTTTTACGATTCTTGCAATATGTAAGATAAAATATGGTCATGTGGATCTTGTTTGAGTCGCATTTATAAGTACAATAAGAATATCAATTTTTTTATTTTTTTATGAAGTAAAACTCGAGATATTTACGTTATAATTCGTGCATTGACAAAAGTGTAAAAAATAAATGTTGTATTTGAAGTTGGAATAGAGGGAGTATATTTTAACACAAAATAATATACAATAATTTCATATGGAAAAACATTGTTTCTTTTAAAAATGAAAATATAATCGTTTTGTTTTGCTACGAGTAAAAGACGTTCACTTGTTAAATATTCATATTTGAATATCAATCATTTTTTAAATAAGGTTTAATTGTCTAATCTTTAACGTGTTGATCTTAATGATTCTCCATAATTTTCATGCGTTTGGTTTTGTCCTTTTTGCTATATTAAATTGCTTTCTAATTAGTGCCTTTACTACTCAAATCTACACTATTTAATTTGATGCTAGTGGGTGGTGGACTAACATCCTCTTTTGACTTTAATATCATGATTTGGTTTGATGGTTAGTGTAACGAATTTGACATAACGTTTTACTCTGTAATAGTTTAGCCTATATAACCATTGGTCAGGTTTGAGTTTTGTGATAAGAAACAAAAATGTACTCCCTCCATTCAACTCCACACTACACTTATCTTTTTTCACGTTTGCCAACGCGCGTTTTGCATCGTAAATATAGTTCGCTACGTATTTGCAAAAATTATACAAGTTAGATATTTTTAATATACTCTTAAAGACGAATCAAACAAGATCCCACATGAATATATTTTCTCTTATGCATTAGCCGGAAATTGAAAGATTCTTCCGACTTGTGAATAGTGTCAAAAAAGAAACATACAATGTGGAGTTGAATGGAGGAAGTACTAATTAAACATTCTCCAAGTTTACAATTGCCAGGTGTTCCTTGTATGTGAGCTTCCCCTCTCTTATTTGCAAATAGGAGAGTGTCTATTTTAGTTGGGGTTTTATCCGGGGGACGACACGCTATTAATTCCTTGCATTATTTGGAGGGCGTGAATCGTTTTGACGAGAGCTGATTTATTACGCGACTCTCCAACAAATTTTCCAGATGGTTTTTTATTTTGTACCGGTCGGTCTTTCTTGTCTTACGGAGTTTTTTCCAACAATCTCAAGACGAATCATGGATCCTACGGTACTCCACTACCTACTTCCACTCCAAGCGACTTTAACAAACCTTTCAAGTTCACGGGTGAGCATTTTAAGCGTTGGTAAAAAAAGGTATTATTCTATCTAAAACTCATGAAGGTAGTGTGGATTTTAACCGCTAAAGATCCAACTAAAAAAGACTTAAGTAACATGACCCAAGAAGAACTTGAAAAATATGAAAAGGAAGTTGAGAAGTGGAAAAATGATGAGGGGGATTGTAAAAATTATCTTCTTAATTGTCTTTCTGACGAGCTTTATGACTACTATGCTAGTTTTTATTCTACGACAAAAAAGATTTGGAAAACCTTGAAGAAAAAATTTGACACGGAAAAAGCCGGTGCAAAAAAGTTTGCTTGTAGCCAATTTTTTAATTTTAAAATGGTTGACAATAAATCAGTGGTGACACAAACTCAAGAGTTGCAAAAGTGTGTTCATGACATACAATCAGAAGCCGTCGATGTGGATGACCAAATGCAAGTTGCGGCAATTATAGACAAGTTACCACCATCATGGGGAGAGTTTCAAAAGAATCTACGTCGCAAGCAAAGTGATTTGACTGTCATTGATCTAATTACAAGAATCAGATTTGAGGAAGAGTCTCTTAAAAGGGACAATGTCTCGAACAATGGTATTGGTGAGTCGGTGTAGTACACGGGGGACTACGGAGGAGCGCGCTTGGGAGGACAAGCGTAAGAATACGCATTTGTGGAGTCGCTACCAATTTTTATGGGAAATTGGAACCGTTCGAATACTTTATGCCATCTCAAGACACAAAGTAATGACATGAACACTAAGAACTCGTTACCCTTAGCATTCTATGTCTAGAATGACTCTCGTGGATGTCAATGAACACGGATGTTCACAGAGATCTGGAGTAAGGGGTGAGGGTACGTATTAGGAAACTCTTTAATCGAACACCTAATCTCGTGTGCCTCGATAGCGGTCTCTA
>JAIUZE010074051.1:0-33048 GCA_022085475.1 Heliosperma pusillum
ACTAACACATGCAATTAAGCAGTAGGATACCTCTCCGTTACGACATTCCAGCCTTACGAACGGGAAGGTAGCCAAAGGAATGAGAATACCAAGCACAAGACAAAATAGTGCTCAAACCGACTCATTTGTAAAAACCGACTCAAAGTGGAAACATATCGAAAACCGTCACCAAACATGTGATACATGCGAAAGAGATATCATATATTCAAAACATGAATATTATAAGACATTACGTAAAATTATACGATAAACCGATCATGCGAACTATTATAAATTACGAGTTTTAGAAAATAAAGGAAATGCATACAGCCGTGTTCCAGGCCGGGCAACAGACCGGCGGCCGGTGGGCCGGCTCAGAACACAGGCAAAATCCCAAAAACAGAGAAAAGGGGGCTGGGCCGGTCAGTCGACCGGCGGCCGGTCGACCGGCACAGAACATCACAACAAAACCAACACTTCAACACTGATGTGTTCCAGGCCGGTGGGTTGACCGGTGGCCGGTTGGCCGGCCTGGAGCACCATATCATGCAAAAACCAAAATCTCCAAATGAGTTTCTGATGTGTTCCCAGCCGGTGGTCAGACCGGCGGCCGGTCGACCGGCTGGGAGCACTTCTTCACCCGAGAGCTTCCAAAACTCAACCAAATCAGTTCCAAATCATTTCAATTCTCATATATACTTCAAATAATCATCAACAATCAATATATATCATCCATATTCATCATATAACATCATTTACTAATCATAGCATGGATGCTAATCTTCCTACTCGTAATCTAATACGATTCTCTAGCATATAAACATATAAAACACGTAAGTAATACCGAGTAACCCTTCACCGTTACCTTTACGCGTCTTCAAACGGTTACTAA
The DNA here is from genome assembly GCA_022085475.1 of Heliosperma pusillum. Lineage (NCBI taxonomy): Eukaryota > Viridiplantae > Streptophyta > Magnoliopsida > Caryophyllales > Caryophyllaceae > Heliosperma > Heliosperma pusillum. The sequence continues at coordinate 872 of JAIUZE010074051.1, forward strand.
GCTTTCCTAGTCTCCACCTACAAACAATTAGATAATAAAAGAGGAATATCATCCATCTTGAGAAAGACGGATAATTTAAAAAGCGAGAAAGACGGTAATTTTATTACCAATACGGATAGAGGAAGCAAAGAGGGGAAGAATAAGACGAACTTACGTGAATTCCGTCAAAGAACGAATGCTCTAGGCGAATTCTAAGATCGAAATCAAAGAGGGAAAGCTTTTGACTTGGGTTTCTTAGTGATGAAGAAAAGTGTTGGTGTTTGTGTGAATGAAAATAGAATAAGTGGTAGTATGAGATTTATAAGGAAAAGTCAACAAAAGTCAAAGTCGGTTTAAAAGTCAAGAAAATTCAAAGACGACTTAAAATTCAAGAAAAGTCAAAGACGACTTAAAAGTCAAGAAAAGTCAAACTCGACTCAAAAGTCAAGAAAAGTCAAACTCGCCTTAAGACGGGATTTTCATGGAATCTCGCAGAAATTCCAAATACGAACTCGGAAATTCTAAATTCGACTCGAAACATAAAAAGCTAATTTAAAACTTAAATTTGCTGAAAAGATTTCGTAAAATATTTCAACTAGAAAAATAGGGTACATTTCCGGGTGTTACAATCTGTCTGTCGCTATTTTTCCGTCGATACTGGACGCGTTTCTTGTAGTGTCCCAACTAGATTGGAAGTCGAGTGCACAAGCCCTAAGCAAGTCTTCTAAAGTCTGGATAGTCCTCTCAGTCTGACCATCGGTAGCGGCATGAAATGCACTACTCATCAACAATTTACTACCCATGGCTTCTTGTAAAGCCTTCCAAAATCTCGAACAAAATCTCGGATCTCGGTCAGATATGATCTCCTTGGGAACACCATGGTATCTAACAATCTCATTAACATAGGCTTTGGCTAAATGATCTAAACTCCAAGTCTCTTTGAGCGGAATGAATCTAGCACTCTTAGTCAAACGATAAACAATAACCCAAACGGCATATTTACTTCCAACGGTCCTTGGCAAAGCCATAACAAAATCCATATAAATAGATTCCCACTTCCATAGTGGAATATCCAAAGGTTGTAGCAACCCACCAGGCCTCTTGTGTTCGATTTTCACTTGTTGGCAAGTAAGACATCTTCCAACATAAGACACAACATCGCCTTTCAAATTCGGCCACCAAAATTGTAGCTTCAAATCATTAAACATCTTATCACCTCCGGGGTGAATAAAATAAGGAGAAAGGTGAGCTTCATCAAGAACTCGCTTTCTCACGTCAAGAGCATTAGGCACAATCAAACGGTCATGAAAACAAAGAACACCTTTGTCATCAATCTTGAAGTCATTAGCTTTTCCTTCTAGAAGTTTGGCTTAAATAGACTTGTAGGTAAGATCATCAACTTGGCTTTCGCGGATCTCACGGAGAAAAACGGGTTCGGCAGTTATAGCACCAACGTAATCAAATCCACGTTCCACGAATTCCAACTTCAACTTTTGAAACTCAATACAAAGATCATCGGGTAATACCCGCATAACATTCAATGCATGAGAAGATTTTATACTAAGAGCATCGGCAACAACATTTGCCTTCCCTTCATGGTACAACAACTCAAAGTCATAATCATTCACCAATTCCAACCATCTTCTTTGTCTCATATTCAACACCTTTTGAGTAAATATGTACTTCAAACTTTTGTGATCGGTGAATATACGACAACGAACACCAATAAGATAGTGTCTCCACACTTTCAAAGCATGAACAACGGCGACTAACTCCAAATCATGAGTAGGGTAGTTCACTTCATGAACTCTCAACTATCTCGAGGCATAAGCAACCACTTTCCTACTTTGCATAAGTACACAACCCAATCCCATCTTGGAAGCATCACAATAGACATCAAAGTCTACACCATCTTCAGGTTAAGTCAACACCGGAGCGGTAGTCAACCTTTTCTTTAACTCTTGAAAAGCGGCTTCACAAGCTTCATTACATACGAACTTGGTCTCTTTCTTCAACAATTGGGTCATCGGTCTAGCAAGATTTGAGAAATCTTTGACGAATCTACGGTAGTAACCAGCTAAACCAAGAAAACTTCGAACTTCTCTAACATCGGTCGGACTCTTCCAATCAACAACGGCCTCAATTTTAGAAGGATCCACCATTACACCTTCTTTAGAAATTACATGTCCAAGAAAGGACACCTTAGGTAACCAAAATTCACACTTGGAGAATTTGGCAAACCACTTTTGACGACGAAGGACACCCAAAATAGTCCTAAGATGAATATCATGCTCTTCTTCGGTCTTGGAGAAAATAAGGATGTCGTCGATGAACACCACCACACACTTATCAAGATACTCACTAAATGTGCGGTTCATTTGATCCATAAAAATAGCGGGAGCATTAGTCAATCCAAATGGCATCACCTTGAACTCAAAGTGACCATATCTTGTACTAAAAGCAATCTTCGGTATATCAACATCACGAACGGGAATTTGCTGATAACCGGATCTCAAATAAATCTTGGAAAACGTAGAAGCACCCTTTAGTTGATCAAACAAGTCTTCAATTCTTGGCAAAGGATACCTATTCTTGATTGTAATTCGGTTCAACTCACGGTAATCAATACAAAGCCTCATGGAACCATCTTTCTTTTTCACAAAGAGAACGGGAGCACCCCAAGGCGAGGCACTTGGTCGAATAAAACCCTTCTCAATCATATCATCAAGTTTCTTCCTTAATTCTTTCAACTCGGTTGGAGCCATACGGTAAGAAGCTTTGGCTATGGGTCCGGATCCCGGTACAAGATCAATAGAAAACTCAACACCACGCTCGGGAGGGATCCCGGGCAAATCTTCGGGGAATACATCAACAAATTCACGAACTATAGGTACATCTTCAATATTCTGTAAGGAGGTAGTTGTAGAAGTCACAATACACAAGTATGCTTGGTGACCCTTTCTTACCATACTCACCAACTTCATTGCGGAAATCAAAGACACACCCATTCGGGAATGAGATCCCTTATAGGTTATTCTAACTCCTAAAGGACTCTTCAAATAAATCTTTTGATCTCTACACTCGAATCTAGCATGGTATAACGCTAACCAATCAATACCTAGGAATACATCGAACTCTCCTAGAGGAAACGTAAGTAGATTAGCGGGAAAGATAGTACCCGGAATAGAAATTGGAACATTTGGATAAAAAGTAGAACAAGAGATAATTTTTCCGAATGGTAAGGATATGGGAGTATCCTCACTAGAAGTAGGCTCGATTGTTAATTTATTAGCATAAGTTGAAGACACAAACGACATAGAAGCACCGATATCAAATAGAATAAGACACGGTTGCTCTAAGATTGAGAACATACCCGTAATGATCTCCGGATGAGCATCGGCTTAGGCTCGGCTTAGAACAAAGATAGAAGTATAGAACCCTTAGGTTTGGCAATTGGAGGGGGCAACTTTCGATCGAGGCAATCATCATAACGGTGACCACCCTTTTGGCAAAAGAAGCAAACGTAAGGTCGGTTGGAACAAGTCACACCGGGGTGGTGTGGTTGTCTACAACGGTTACATAAGCGACCTTGAGCTTGAGCTTAAGGAGCATAAGGCCTATGAGCCACGTTAGAAGTAGCTCGAGGAATGAAAGGAGCGGGAGCTCTTGTACTTGCATTTGGAGGAGGATTGAATCTCCTCTTATTGGCACAAGAGTTGGAGGACGACGGAGTAAATGGCCTCTTCCCATAGAAATTAGGCCTAGGAGTGAAGAAAGGAGAGGAATTCTTCATCATTGCTTCCTCTTTGATAGCCCTCATAGAGTTTTCGGCTCATAGTGCATCATCATACAATTCCCCAAAGGAGGTAGAATTTCTCCTCACCTTGCTTTGGAGTAAAGCACTAAGCTTGTTGCGGTAGTAGAAGGCTCGGTCTTTGTCATCTTTGATGAGCCTCAGAGCAAAATGAGCAAGCTTGTTGAACTCCGTAGTGAAGTCTTATGCCGACAAATCACCTTGCTTGAAGTCAATAAATTCCTTGAGCCTTTGTTGCTTGAGCTCCTTAGGATAAAATCGACCTTCAACTAGAGCTTTGAGACAAGCCCAATTGAAGTCGTCTTCAAGAGTAGCGGTGGCACTAGTAATCGCCCTCCGATTATCTGCTTCCCTTACAAGGAAGTGCTTTGCAATCCTTTCCTTGTCCTCTTCACGGACTTGGTATAAATCAAATTGTTTCTCCATTTCTCGAAACCATTCTGATAGCTCGGTAGGGTTCGGCTCTCCACCATAAGATATAATCTTACTCCTGGCTATCTGGCTAGCCACCCAAGCGTAGCCTCCTTGGTGGTTATCTTCTCTACGAGGGGGGACTTGGTTGGCTTGAGCAATAGCCGCATCTTGCTGCTGATTCTTTAGAATTTGAGTAAGAGCTTCTAGCGTAACATTCTCTACTACTAGAGGTCTAACAATCTTCATAAGAAACAAAAACAAAACAACTTAATCCTAACACTTAACATAAACAAATAGACTACCAAGTAAAATCCTTAACCTTTACCCATCTCTCATTTATTATTTCAAGGTCAAGTAGTTTTAGTTTAGGGTTCACGTATGTGCGTCGGGAGCGTTTAAGCTCTGATACCAACTGTGACAACCCTCGCTAATGCGGAAATAAAACATAACAAGCATGTGATTTATATAGCGGAAAATACGGTATTTTTAAAACTTTTTACATGCTAAGATAAAAATACGAGGAATGTCAAATAATTACAAACCAAAGTATAATATACTACAAAGAGACGAAGTCTCTCAAAATGTTATCAAATATCAAAGTTATTAGAAAACTAGCTAAACAACGTCTAGAGGTGATTCATTCAGGCCAACGCCTGCTAGCTCACACCCAAACCCAAAATACCACAAGCAAAAAGCCATCCAATCAAGCAACCTGTTCATCCATGAAAAACATGAAAGCCACAGTCAGTGGGGAGTAACTCTGGGTTCTCCCAGCCATATCACAATAAACATACTTAAACGGTAATACGAAAGTAGAGCATGCATATATAGATATACATGTGAAATACGAGAAGGATAAACAGGCAATTCAATATAAAAGGATACAGGTACATGAAGTAAAAAACCGTAACCATCATGTTATAGATAGACTCGGGGATGACACTCTTAGGCAACCATACACTCACTAGGGCTTGCATCTCACCGTTAGCGGCATAAGTTTGATAAGATTGAGACTCGACAAACAAACCATGCCAAGTCATCCAAAGATCACAAATAATCAATCATATAATCGTCCATTCAAACGTACAATACGTTGACAACATCTCTCACGGTAAATGACACGCACTAGCACCGTGTACATGCAAGTATGATTAAAAGGCATCCACGGGATAAAACATTGCCCTGAACGCATACACGATTCAATTCATTTCGTATATGTAGACTAATTTCCTCCCGGTAGGACGACGATCATAATACGGTCCTAGTCTAAACCTGGCCAGACTCTCGGAATAAACATTTTCCGATTCGACATGCGATGACATTTCGCATCCAAGACTCGGTCATACATGGAAGCCGAGTACCCCAAATTCGGTAGACCTTCAGGAAAGAGGCGGAAAAGAGCACAAGCATCATAACAAGCGGTACGCTACATGCAATGACACCACCTCGCAAGTATACAACATTTGACGGCCGGGTCGATCAACGCATAAGCGTTCGCCTCCCAACAACGTCGTCATATGCCCACTAACACATGCAATTAAGTAGTTAGGATACACTCCTCGTTCCGACATTCCAGCCTTACGAACGTGGAGGTAGCCGGGGGAATGAGAGTACAAAGCACATAACAAATAGTGCTCAAACCGTAACATTTGTAAAACCGACTCAAAGTGGGACATATCAAAAACCGTTACAAAACATGCGATACAAGCAAATGGAATATCATATATTCAAAACATTAATAATTTAAAGTCATTACGTAAATTTATACGATAAACGGACCATGGGAAATATTATAAATGAAAACGTAAGCAAGACTTTCAAAAGAATAGGCAGCGGGTGCCAGTCGGTCAAGGGGGCCGGCTACCCGGCTGGCACCTATATAAAATTTGAAAACAATTGAATGAGCATCGTGTCCCAGCCAGTCAAAGGGACCGGCTCCCGGCTACCCGGCTGGGACCAAAGTCATACAAGGCTATGAAGTCAAAATGGCATGTGTCTCAACCGGTCGGCTAACCGGCTGCCGGTCGGCCGGCTGAGACGTAATGTAAATTAAAATTTTACGTAACAACAATTTAACATCAGCCACTCCCCAGCCGGTCAGCTGACCGGCTGCCGGTCGGCCGTCTGGGGTCCATTATGCACGAAAATCCCTATTTCACTAAGGCTCAACATACAACAATCATCATCTAACATCACAAATCATCAATTCTCATTATCAATTATCAACTAACAACAACTATCATCAACAACACAATTCCTTTGATTACTAATCCTATTCTAAATACGATTACTATCATAGAAAACACGTTAAAACACGTAAAGATATCGAGTAACCCTTCACCGTTACCTTTTTGCGTCTTCAATCCTCGTCGAGGTCCCCTTCTATCAAGTAGTAGTCCTTGTCGAGGTCTTCGAGGTCACCACCTACAATTAGACAATAAAAGATGAATATAATTCACCTTTGAGAAAGACGGATAAATTGAAAAGCGAGAAAGACGGTAATTTTATTACCAATTAAGATAGAGGACGATGAGAGGGAAAGAATAAGACGAACTTTAGTGAATTTGAGCGAGAAACGAAGGAGTAGTGACGATAATAAGCTTGATCAAATATGGAGGTTAGGGTTTTTGGGTGGTTACTTGGTGAGGAAGAAGAGTAAGTTGTGAGGGAGTTTAGGGTTTGAAGGGAGAGCATAAGGAGTACGTGGAAAATTCATGGAAAAAGCCCATAAACGTCTTAAGACGTAATTTACTCGGAATCTCGCGTAAAGTCCGAAAACGAACTCGGAAATTCTAAATTAGACACGGTAAATTTAATTCTAAACTAAAACTAAATTTCGCTAAAAAGTATCCGTAAAATATTTTTACTATAAAAATAGGGTACATTTGCGGGCGTTACATTTGTAGTCGTAGTTTGGAGGAACATTTTGAACATCTTCGAAGTGTGTTTGAAACACTAAGAAGGCAGCAACTATATGGTAAGAAGGAGAAGTGTTCGTTCTTGGTTGATAGTGTGGTTTTTCTTGGCTATGTGGTGTCTAAAGAAGGGGTTTCGGTGGATCAATCAAAAATCGAAGCTATCAAGTCTTGGCCATCTCCTAAAACAGTAAGTGAGGTTCGATCTTTCCAAGGTCTTGATTCGTTTTATAGGAGGTTTATTCGTGACTTTAGTACCATCACTAATCCGATAAACGAGTGTTTGAAGAAGGGAGCATTTGTTTGGAATGAGGCTGCTCAACGTGGCTTTGAAGCGATCAAAAGGAAGTTGTGTGAGGCACCCATCTTGGCACTTACAGATTTTACACAACCCTTTGAAGTCGAGTGTGATGCAAGCGGAGTTGGTATAGGTGCTGTGCTTGTGCAAGGTAAGCGACCTATTGCTTATTTTTCAGAAAAGTTGAGTCGTGTTAGGCTGAATTACTTTACTTGTGATAAAGAGTTCTATGCCATTGTGACAGCTCTTGATCATTGGAGTCACTATCTTCGTCCAAGTCACTTTATATTACATTCGGATCATGAGTCCTTAAAGTACATCAATGGGCAACTGAAACTAAACCCGAGGCATGCTAAATGGGTGGAGTTCTTACAATCATTCCACTTTTCTTCAAAATACATGGATGGTAAGAGTAATGTGGTGGCTGATGCGCTTTCTCGTCGACACTCTTTGCTATCCGTACTTGATATTCGTTTGCTTGGGTTCGAAAAATTGAAGGCCTATTATCAGAATGATGTTGATTTTGGGGGAGTTGTTCCTTGGTTGCAAATCTGGTGTAATGGGTGAGTTTGTTCTGCTAGATGGTTTCCTTTTTAAAGGGAATCGATTATGTGTTCCTAAGCATCCGGTTTGTGAGTTGTTGATTAGGGAAGCTCATGGAGTTGGACTTGCTGGTCATTTCGGTGTTGCTAAGACTTTAGAGTTATTGAAAGAGCATTTCCATTGGCCTCGTATGCAAGGGGATGTGCAATGTGTGATTCGCAAATGTGTTACTTGTCATGTATCAAAGAGCACATTTAAGCCCGAAGAGTAAACTCTGTTACCTGCTCCTAATCGTCCATGGGAAGATGTGTCAATGGACTTTATTGTTGCTTTGCCTCGTACTCAAAGGGCTAAGGATGCAATCATGGTGGTCGTGGATCGATTCTCTAAAATTTCTCATTTTGTGGCTTGTCACAAAACATATGATGCAAGTAATGTGGCTGATTTGTATTTTCTTGAGATACTACGTCTTCATGGGGTTGCAAAGACAATTGTTTCAGATCGTGATTCAAAATTTTTGAGTTATTTCTGGAATACTTTATGGAGGAAGGTCGGCACTAAACTCTTGTTTAGCACATCTCACCATCCTCAAACCGATGGGCAAACGGAGGTAACTAATCGAACTCTTGGTACCTTGTTGCGTGGTCTTGTGAGTAAGACACAAAAGGATTGGGATTTAAAGCTTGCCCATGCTGAATTCGCTTACAATCGTTCTCCAACTTATGCCACTGGTCATTCTCCATTTGAAGTTGTGTATGGTGTGAATCAATTCTTGCCTTTAGATCTTATTCCATTACCTATGGACGAATTGGTTCAGAAAGATGCGGAGTCTAAGCTGAAATCGATGGTGAAGTTGCACGAACAAGTTCGAGCTAGAATAGAGTCTATCAATGAGACTCATAAGCGTAAGTCTAACAAGAATAAGAAGCCACGAGTGCTAGATGTTGGGGATCTAGTTTGGGTCCATTTGAGGAAGGAACGATTTCCGAGCAAGCGGATGAACAAGTTAATGCCACGAGCTGAAGGTCCTTACAAGGTTGTGTTGGAGTAAATATCCTCAACAATAGTGTGATCACATAATTTAATCTCAATAATAAGAATACAAAGGGATGATGAATATTATAGTCAACTGTTCAACATAAATCGGTAACGATTGACTCAATTGAGTTTGACGTTACTGTCGTATGACGGTGGTGATCAGTTGATCCCTTGAGGTCACACCTAAAGGACAATCCCCTAATCATGTACATTAATTAATTGTATAACGATACAGATTAATTAATCCCTTAAATTGAACTAAGTTTATATTGTAAGTGAGAATTATATCTTATTGTAATATGATTAAATAAGATTCATTTTTAGTAATTAATTGTTATATTACTAAGAATGCATTATGTTTATGAAACATTTGAGATAAGCTAAATTGGTTAATTATAATTACAAATTGTTGTAGATTATTTTAACCAAATATGAGATGACCCATTTTATTTACATGTAATTATAAAATGTGACTTAAAATGTTAAGTCTAATTTATTGTTATGAAATTGCATTTAAATTGGTTAAATGCACTTTTATAAGCTTAATTACATGTTACATGTCACATGTCACACTTGTGACAAATGACAAAAAGCAAAATAAAATGGACACCCATTTTATATGGGTGCATCGGTTTTGGGGTGTTAGTGGGTAGGATTTTAGTTTGTAATTTTGTTCTAATTGAGAATTAGACCAAATCATTACTACGTATACCTATACACACAACCTTTCTTGTGAAGAACAAAATGAAAGTGACCATACACCCCACCATGGGGCATGTGGCCGGTACATGTGAAGAGTGAAGAGGACAATTTCCTCTTATTTATTCAACATACCATTTCATATTATTCATTCATGCAAAAATCACTTATCTCTATTATTATTCTCCAACTTCTCTCTACAACTTAAGAAGTTTATATTAGAGTTCATATTTTCTAATAACATTACTTATGTAGTAATAAGAGGTTATTAGATTTATATTAAGGGATATTACTTTTAATACTAGTGTAGTATTTTAGTAGAGATTAAAGGGTTTGTCTTGGGTGCAACTAATTGGAGAGTTTCCACTTTGAAACTTGGAAGATCATCCTCATATTACTAGCTCAAGATCAATATTTGAAAGGAGTTCAACTATTGTGCCCATTTATTCATAATCAATGTAAGGAAATTGTTTCTTCTTATTCTTTTGTTATGCATGCATAAGATCCTTTAGTTTAATGAGTAAAATAAATTGTTTTATGATATTAGAAATGTCTAATATTGAATTTAAGAAACTTACAAGTGGTATCAGAGCTTTGGTTGTTGCATGCATAATCGATTTATAGTTTTTTCGAGTTAATGTTGCTTAAAGAAAACTAGTAATTTGTGTTTTATAAGATAAAATCATAAAGTCATTTGCATGTCAATATATTCTGGTCCTTATATGATTTTAGGTCATTTTGATGATTTATGGAAATTTATAGTGCTCAAATATGATTTTTAGTATTTTTATTACATTTAAATGAGTAAAATGATGTTTAAAATGCTAAAAACTAGTTAGACTTATCTTCTGACCTTGAAATTTTTAATTAATATCACACATACATTTTACTTACTGTATGTAAAATATGGTGTGAATTGGATTTATTTCATATGATTTATGATTTTAATATGATAAAATGAAATAAATAAAGGTCAAATGGTTAAAAATACTTCCTTTTTTAATCTGACCATGAAATTTTAGTATATTGTCACATGAGTGTTTTCCTGTTAGACTAGAAAATTTGAGACTAATGTGATTTGTCTAGCATGATTTATGAATTTTTAATGTAAAAATGGCATAAATAGTGACTAATTTAGCAAACATAGCTAAACTAATTTTCATGTCAAGAGAAAATTTTTCCTGGTTGCATAAATGTCCCACATTTCATATCTAAAGTTTAAAATTTAATATGATTAATTTTTGCATGCTTTATGTATTTTATTTGATAAAACCGATAAAGCGCGACCATTTTTCTCAAAACCGATTCGAAATTTTAAACCATGATTTTTGACATTATTAGTGTCATGGAAATGTTCCAGAATGTTCAAGAATTTTAAATTCAAATTTTGAAATTATTGTAATTAAATTTGGATTTATTTGATTAAAATATGATTTTAAAGTCTAATTATGAGCAATTAAATAACAACAAGTTGAATTATTGTCAAAAATTGAGTGATGACTAATTTTTGAGGCCTAAATGAGTTGGGATAATTAACTTGGACTTAAATATAATTTAAGTATTGTTTGGTGATTTTAAAGTGTTATTATCACGCATTTCCGTAAAACCGGGTTATATTCGATATAAACCGTTAATTAGAGCGATTTGGCATTTAACATGAGCATGTTTTATACATATTATAATGCTGCATTTTTATTTATGAATGTCATATTTTCAATTTATGAATGTCATATTTTGGTTTATGTAATTTGTAATTATGTATTTTTCCTTGTATGGCCTTTGTTTTAATCGATATTGCCCGAAATGTAAGGGATTATTGATTCGGTTGTAATTTAATGTGATATCGTATCACTTTTATTGTATTATTTTATTTTACAAATGTATAATAGGAAATTATTGTAATTTTATTATATTTTTTGTAACTAATTGTAAAACCGGAGTTTCCCAAAGACGGTGCCATTCGGAAAGGAGTTCCGAGAGAGTCGGTGACCTTGGGAGGCGTGCTTATGAAGTTCAAGGGACCAAAGGAGTTGGTTTCCGAATTTGTAATAGAATATATGATTTTCTATTCTAGGAAAGGCCATACTAGGAGTTTTATTTTATGCTTGCATTTTACTTAATATGTTTGCATGCATTGCCAAATCGCCATAACATGACATGCATATTTTATCGAGTATTCGACCGTGTCAATTAAAATTATCATTAATTCTTCGATTTAGTTCACTTAAACGAGATAGATAATAAATTGTCATGACCTCTCATATTAAATAATTGAGATCAAGCCTTACCAAATGTTAGAACCCATGAATCCCAATTTCGCAAGGAAGTAGGCTCGGCTCACCGGGGTGCTAAACTTGTTACATTAGGTAAGTGGGGTAATAAAAGTTATTATTTCGAAATTTGGATTGAGCTCATCGGAAGTATTCGCGACCGTAGCCGCATGTGTTCCGGGCTTAAGATAAATATTAAAGTAATATTATCGACCGAGAATTCTAATGTAGAATCGATTAAAGAGTTAATCCACCGCATTATGTTGATAAGGGATGAATCGGCTTACCGTGCCCAAGTTGATATGAATTTGGATCTCGGAATCATTTATGATAGTTGGGTAGAGGTCACTATATAAATGCTTAACTTGTTTAAAATGTTTGCAAGTTTAAAACGAAAATTGTTAATTATTTCCTCCATCTCCTTTTGTAGTTTCATTTTACCGCAATGGATACATCTCATTCTACCGTACCTATAACCATTGATTCATATCACAAATCATTTGATGAAATTTGTTCTCAAAATAATCTTGATACGACTAGAGAGCTTCATTTGGGAATAGGTTCCGACGGGAATCTCAACTTTGTTACCTTCTCGAAACCCCCCTTTGTAACAACCCGAAATATACCCGATTTTTCTAGTAAAAATATTTACTAACACTTTTCAGTAGAACTTAAGTTTTTAAAATAGGAATTTTTGTTCCGAGTCTTATTTTGAAATTCCGCGTTCGTATTTGGAATTTCTGAGAGATTTCATGAAAAGACCGTTTTAGTCATCTTTGACTTTTCTTGACTTTTAAGTCGTCTTTGACTTTTCCTTGACTTTTAAAGTCGTCATTGACTTTTTCTCGACTTTTAAGTCGTCATAAACTTTTCTGGACTTTTAAGTCATTTTTGACTTTTCTCGACTTTTCAGTCAACTTGGACTTCCGTTGACTTTTTCCCGACTCGCCTCATAAGTTTGAAGACCGAAATTTTATTTAAAAAAAATAATATTTTTGATTTATTTTTATTTAGATTTATTAAGATTTATCATAATTTAATATAATTATTTTGAATTTATTCGGAATTTAAAGAATAACGTTTACGGTTTTAACCGAACGTCATTTAACTATTCCCGACTCATCGTAAAGCGCGAAACAACATCGAAACTCGACTTTGGCATGAGTCACACGCGCGTGTCATCGCTTTCCACTCACCATAAGATATTTTAATTGTTTTGAATAAACTAATCAAAATATCTAGATATTTATTAACTTTATCGATCAGTTAACGAAAATTACGCAAATCGTTTACAAAACTGAGCCGACAGTCACCATATCACACGGTTTTTCCTCTCTCTTTGACCTTGATATTTTCTTTCTTTTCATTACAATAACATAATATCTTGATATTGAATTCAATTAACTTAATATCTAATTAATTACGGTAATATAATTATTATACCGGGTCAATTCCATAACAACAATTTCAAACCCAACTCACTATTTTGCTCTATAAACTCACGGCTCACACACTCCACTTTACTCACAAACAACTTTTCATTTTTTCAACAAATCAAATTAAGATCAAAATATCACTTGTCTTTAATCGTTCTTGAGCGTTCTTCGCGTTCTTCATCCGTTCTTCATCGTTCTTGAGCAAAACCTTCATAAAACCTTCATTTCTTAATTAAATCCGTCCTAACTTATATTTCTAGGATCTCCTCTTCGCTCCTCATCTTCACGTACGGTTTTATTTCAATTCCGACAAAATCGTTTTCAAACACTTTAATTATGGAAAATCATATTTTTGTTCTAATAATGTTTTCCTTGTTATTTCTATAGGGGAAGATTTTGAAGGCGAGTTTGGTGACTCGTATATCTTAGGAGAAGACTAGAAGACGGGTTTCTTAGTTCTTAGTTCTTATTATTTTGGTGCTACTTGATTTTAGCTAGCTAAGGTAACGATTCCGAGTTACTCGACGGATAAATGTTACATAGCTTTGGTTTTTCTTTAGTTTTGGTTCATCTTTAGTTTTTGTTCATATTATTATGATTTTATGCTTTTTAGTTAGTAACATGTTAAGTAGTAGTTATTATGGTGTTTTATGATTTTATAACATGTTGGTTGTTCTTGTTATATTTTTATGATTTCTTCATGATGATGATTGTGGTATGATGGATGGTTAAATTGGTTGTTAAAATGGGTGTTGATTAAGTAAAAACATGTTAGAATTAATTTGGAAATTTGGGGTTGTTGTTTGGTGGTGGCCGAATTGGTGGCGGGAAAACCGGTCCAAACCAGGCCGGTCCAGGCCGGTTCAGACCGGTCTGGGCTGGTCCATGGTGGGTCCGGGTTTTGGTCCTTGGGTTGTGTCAATGTTTGATTGTTTAATTGTTGTTTTGACGGGTTTTAATTATGTTAAAGCATGCGGGAAATAATTAGAAACGGTTTTTAGTAAAAACGTTAAAAAGGCCAAAACAGCCCATTTTGCCCAAAACAGGCCGTGGGGCCCATCCAGGCCCATGTGGGGTCCGGCCCAACTCAGCCCGGGGGTCCCACTTTGGGACTTGTGACGGTTTTTGAGTTATCGTCATTTTTATCGTGTTTTGTAATATTTAGCAAGTGGGAAATATTAATAAGTAAAATATTTAATGAAAAAGGTTTTCATAAAATTATTATTTCTCACATGTTAGAAATTATAATACGAGATTAGTTTACGTTGAAATCATTTAAGTCAAGCGGGTTTTGGGTATAATATGATAATTCACATGTTAGAAGGGTAATAAAATACATGTAATGAATATGTTGATTTTATGTCTATATGGTAAAGACTCTGTTTCTAGCCGGGTTTGACCAAACGGGTTTGGTCAAACTAAGATCTAGTCAGCCCCGTTTTGACTGATGACCCGTCGCGGGACTCGGGTCGGGGATTTGTCTTCAAGTAAGGTTGTATTTAATTAATGAATTAGCCTTAGTAGATATGAGGCGCTATGATATTTGAATATGATTTATATGCAATTAGTCACATGATAGGAAGTTCTTCCCGTGACTGTTTGATTGTATGATATATGTCGTGTTGACTAAGTACCCATAGAGAATTATGAGTATATGGCGTCTTGACCATTCTAATTCTAAATGAGTATCTTGGACCATGACATGATAGGCAGTACTATCTTTAACGAGTATATGTTCACCACTGATAGCTTCTGTGTCACTGACTTGGGCCCTTTGATACCAAGCCGGGGGCATGGCTGCCTAATTGCTTCCACTTTGGGAATGGAGCCAGCTTAAGTACTAACCATCTCTGCTTAGGGGGTCGCCTAGTAGAGTTTCTCATAGACGGTTATGTCATGGGACGGGGAATGGAATAGCTGTTGTCGCTAGGTCTGATCAGTCTAGGACTAGGATGTTTTCCTACCTTGTGGTATAGCCTCGAGTTATAGAAGTCGACTATTGACTGTCCTAAGAACTTATGCCTGTTTGTAGACGTATTGGTCTTTCTTGTTTGTATGATTCTATGAGTTTTAGAAGGTGAGATGCAAGCCGGCTAAGATTGATAGAGTTTGGATTACCGATTGTTAACTGATTCACATAATTACGTGTTGATTAGGGTTTGAGTGTATCATGGCCATGTTACATGGTAACCTCTGAGCTAGCATACCAGCTTCCCTACCTAGTGTTATATTTTATTATCGGATTCACATGATAGCTTTCATATGATAGGTTATATGTTAGTTAATTGTTTCATAACATGAAAAGCATATCATATATGTTAAGTTTTGTATTTTCCATATACATTGCTTTTATGTTATTCATGTTTAATTAAACTCGACATTTCGTGGCTGGGAGAACTCGGAGTTATTCCCCACTGACTGTGGCTTCCGTGTTTATATTTAATGCGGTTGGCAGGTTTGTGATGCATACATTGGGTACATTGACGAGCTAGCGAGCGAAGTATTTACCTTGGACCTATATTCGGTTCTTAGATTGTATATTATTATACACTCCTTTATTTCCGTATTTATACGGGAGATATGTCTCCCGTTTTGTATAATTCTTATGTATAATTTTATATTCCTTTTTCTTATGAACCTTTGTATTTAAGACACCTTCGTTATGTATTCTCATCTTTTACTTAGTTAAATTATTTTTTTTCTTTCCGCAAATTTGAGGGTGTCACAACAACCCTCGCGAATGCGGAAATAAAACATACAAGCATGTGATTTAATTAGCGGAAATACGGTATTTTAAAAACCTTTATACATGCAAGATAGAAAATAAGAGGAGTGTCAAATATTACAAACCAAATACAAAATACTACAAGAGACGTAGTCTCTCAAAGTGTCAACAAAAGACAGAGTTATTTAGCATCTAGCTAATGAACGTCTAGAGGTGTTTCATCTAGGGACAACGCCCGCTAGCTCACACCCGAACCCAAAATACCACAAGCAAAAAGCAATCCAATCAAGCAACCTGTTCATCCATGAAAAACATGAACGCCACAGTCAGTGGGGAGTAACTCCGGTTCTCCCAGCCAAATCACATTAAACGTACATAAAAGGAAATACAAAGTAGAAGCCTTCATATATAGATATACCATGTGAGATACGATAAGATAGATAGGCAATTCAGTATATTACATGATAAGAAGCATATGTAATACAATCCGAATCCATCATGTATACAAAGACTCGTGGAGACCGCCTTAGGCACACAGATACGCTCACTCGGGCTTTGCATCTCACCGTTAGCGGTATAATTTGATAAGATTGAGACTCGACAAACAAACCATGCCAAGTTCCATGGTATGATCATGAATGATCACTCATGTAATTCATCCATCCCACACATACAATATAATGACACCTTCGTCTCAGGTAAATTAAAGCACTAGCACCGTGTACACATGCAGTATGATTAAAAGGCATCCACGGGATAAAGACATTCCCTGAACGCATACACGATTCAATTCATTTCGTATATGTGGACTAATTTCCTCCGGTAGGACGACGATAATAATACGGTCCTATTCTAAATCTGGCCAGAATCCCAGAATCGCATTTTCCAGTTCGACATGCGATAAACATTTCGCATCCAAGACTCGGTCCATCAAAGACGCCGAGTACCCCCAAATTCGGTCGACATTCACGAAAGAGGCGGAAAAGAGCACAAGCCTCATAACAAGCGGTACGCTACATGCAAATAACACCACCTCGCAAGTGCCAACATTTGACGGCCGGGTCGATCAACGCAAAGCGTTTGCCTCCCAACAACGTCGTCGTATGCCCACTAACACATGCAATTAAGCAGTAGGATACATCCCCGTTCCGACATTCCAGCCTTATGAACGTGGAGGTAGCCAAGGGAATGAGAGTACAAAGCACATACAAAATAGTGCTCAAACCGTATCATTTGTAAAAACCAACTCAAAGTGGAATATATGAGGTGATAGCTGATCCTCTTACGGTTCCAACGATAGGTCACAAGCCCAAAACAAGCAAGTAACGAAGGAGATATGATCATTTTACGAAAATGGGTCGGTGCAGTGAGTTCCTAGCCGGCCAATGGGGCCGGCGGCCGGGCACCCGGCTGGGACAACATCAACCCGAGAACAACTATACTTAATTATCCATTTTCAATTATCAAAAATAACTACTATCAACTACCAATAATCGATAACCATCATCAACAATCATCAACTAACAACAATCATCAACAATAACACAATTCCTAAGCTTACTAATCATATTCTAAATACGATTTCTAACATAGAAAACACTAAAACACGTAAATGATATCGAGTAACCCTTCACCGTTACCTTTATGCGTCTTTAAACGATTTCTAAGCCTTCCTCCACTAGATAGTAAACTTTGTCGGGGTCTAGAAAGTCTCCACCTAAACAAAGACGACAAAAGATGAATATAATTCACCTTTGAGAAAGACGGATAAATTGAAAAGCGAGAAAGACGGTAATTTTATTACCAATACGGATAGAGGAAGCTAAGAGGGGAAGAATAAAACGAACTTACGTGAATTTGAGCGAGTAACGAAGGAGTAGTGACGATTTTGAGCTTGATCGAAAATGGAGGCTAGGTTTCTTTGGGTTTTCTTAGTGAGGAAGAAAGAGTTGTGTTGTGTGAGAATGAATTAGGTTAAGGTGAGTATGAATTAGCTTAAGACGGGATTCACTTGAAATCTCGCGTAAAATCCAAATACGAACTCGGAAATTCTAAATTCGACACGATAAATTTAATTCTAAACAAAAACTAAATTTCGCTGAAAAGTATCCGTAAAATTATTTTTACTAATAAAAATAGGGTACATTTGCGGGTGTTACAGATAAGACTATGATCTATGAGTTGGCGGTTATCATTCTAAATTTACAATAGTTACATAAAAGCCATGTTGTATAAGATGGATTATTTATAAGTAAAATCACTTGGATAGGTTTGGACCTCCCCAAGGTGAATAAAGCTTTATTGTAAAATATTATATATAAGTTAAAATATAACCATCTTTGAAATCCAAGAAAATTGTATCTACACCACGTACATGTGTGACAAATGACAAAGAGTTGTTAAAAGTTACCTTTCTAAATGGGCATTTAGAAGTAGACAAGTTGTCATACAAAACTTAGGAGATCAATTTGTGATCCTAAGAGAACACTCATGGCATAACAAGAGAGAATGGTTTCCTCGAATTGTCAAAGAGCCATGTTTATGCGTGTACTTAAGTGGGAGCTAGATCTATCATGTATGGACATGAGGATTAGTGGGAGTGAAAAATCATCATGTATGGACATGAAGATTAGTAGGAGCAAATTATCTTCGATGTCTTGTGTGAGACATATCAATCATTAGGAATGATTTACTAACATTGCCTTCCGTGGAGGAGTGCTTATGAAGTCATTTCTAGATGAAAGACTTGGAAGAAGCATATTGTATCTAAGGCAAGAATATCTCCCATGTCTCGTATGTAGGAGACATATTGGTCATTGGGAGTGATGTACTGACATTGCCTTCCGTGGAGGAGTGTTTGGGAAATCATTTCTAGATGAAAGACTTGGAGTAGGTATCCAAAATCTATGGTGATAGATGAGAGAGGATACACATGATTGCTAATGTTTCCAGCATTAGGCCAATCACATTTGCCAAGATATGCACATACCTTGATAAGTTGTATGCTTGGAGCATGACAAGTTGATAACAAGTAATCCACATAAGAGTCATTGGATAGCCTTCAAGAATATCCATGAGATTCTCGAGGAGAACAATGAGTTTATTCTTATGTTTGGTAATAAAAACTTAGTTGCGTGTTAATTGTCACACGAACCCAAGTTTCCAAACCTGTAAAGGTTCTGAGAAAATTCAAGACTAAATTTTGTTATATTAAAAGCGAATAAGTAAAAGGGATGATTGAAGTGTCAAATCATTGTAAATTCTACAAATAGAATCTTAGTACATGATGATGAGGATGAGGTGGATTATAAGAATCGAATGAATAGACCCTTCCACCAAGATACCCATCACGTAGTTATCATGATAACAAGAGGGAGAATCTTTCAAGATTAAAGAGCCCAACACTAGATAGAGATCTAGTGATGTACTTAGATAACTTCATGTTATTGGGAATAACGATGATTCGAAAGAAAATGAGAAATTCATAAAGTTGGAACAAATGGATACATAGTATATCCGACATCCAAGCTTTTATTTCATTTAGACAAGAAGACCATGAAGTGTCATGGAACTTGTATACTTTAGATTATATGATATGAAGCAACAACATTGTGTTGATTGTTCATATGTAATAATCACATTTATCATTTGCGTTTCTGAAACTCATTATTGTGCTTTGTAATAATCCAAATAGGTTGTAATGACAACTTTGAATCCTATTAAAGTGAACTGGATTAACATAGCATTGGCCCCTAGTTGCTCACATGAGGTGACGTCTCGAAGTGACTAGAGTGGGATGCGATTGATGGCAAGTTCAAGTGCCATAAAGTCATATGAGATGACTAGTTGATCACATAGACAGACTGTCTGGGACACTCTGTTGGGCAGCGACCGCTTATAGAGTTTTGGCAATTCATAAAGCCTGGTCGTGGCGAGATCTACTATAGTATTCTTTTTTAGTCAAATCTTTAGACTAGAGACTATTCGTCTAAGTCGACATAGTTTCTGATTGACTTTGATTTTTGCCCCAAGCCATTCTGTAAAAAAGGGTGAATGGGCAATTATTGGGTTATGAAGGACTGTGAGTGAACGAAGGGAATAGTGCGATAGGAATTGTCCAACCCCTTGTCAGGGTTATCCAATAACTCAAGGCCACTCGAGGAGTAGTGAACTGGAAATGCGTGGCCACGCTCGGAAGGTATCTACGGTAGATAATTCCGGTCAGCCAGTTACTCTCCAGATCGAGGAAACCACTCTAGATATGATCACGTGCAAGTACGACCTGCAAGAAACCTTGCATTGAGTGGGAGATTTAAAATAGGATAAGAGAATTGGTGACGCAATCTTGTTGCGAACAAGTGGGAGATTGTTGGAGTGAGTGTCCTCAATAATAATGCGATCAGTTAATTAAATCTCATTAACGAGAATACAAAGGGATGATTAACATTATAGTCAATTGATCCACATTAATCGGTAATGATTGGCTTACTAGAGTTTGACATTACTGTCGTATGACGGTGGTGATCAGTTTATCCCTTGAGGTCACAACGAAAGGACGATTCCCTAATCAAGAATATTAATTAATTGTATAACGATACAGATTAATTAATCCCTTAAACAGAATGAGTTTACGAGTGAGAAAAATATCTTATTGTAATATGATCAAATAAGAGTCAATAATATAATTGTTATATTAGAATGCTTAATGTTTATCAAACATTTGAAGATAAGCATGATTGGTTGATCATAATCACAATTAGTTGTGGATCATAACAACCAAATATGAGATGACCCATTTTATATATGTGATCATAAATTATTACTTAAATTGTTAAGTTTAATTTATATGACATGAAATTGTATTTAAATTAGTTAAATACATAATTATATTATGAGATAACATGTCACATGTCACATGTGATATATGTGACAAATGACAAAATCACATTTTATAAAATAGAGTACATTTTAAGTGTAAAACCGACTTAGTGGGGTGGTTCCGTAGGTTTAGGCTTTAAACATTATTCTAATGATGATTAAACACAATCATTACTAGCCTAAACACCTATTGCCACCCTACCATCTTGTTAAGAACAAAAGCAAAGCATGCCCTCCCTTCCCAAGGTAGGGTGCCGGCTCATAGTGGGTATTAAGGGGATGTTTTTCCTCTTGTTTTACTTACTAGGACATCTCATAATATTGACTCAACATCTCACTAGAAAATACAACAAAATACTTAGAAACTTTAGAACTTTCATAGAACTTGTGTTGGAGTATAAACACCACATTACTAAAGTAGTAAGTGGAGTGTTGTATACTTGTTTTTAAGGGCACTCATATATTGTTCTAGTATAACAAGTATTTGAGTGATTAAAGGATAGTCTAGGTGCAACAAAAGGAGAGTTCCTATACTTGGAGCTTTTGGAAGTTCATCCTATAATCATCTATGTAACAACCCATAATTTGAAAGACCGAAATTATATTTGAAAAATAATAAATTTAATTTATTTTAATTTATTACGATTTATTTGAATTTATGATAATTTAATATAATTATTTTGAATTTATTAGGAATTAAAGAGTAGGTTATACGGTTTAAACCCGAACTTCATTTAACTATTCCCGAGTCAACTTAAGTCCCGAAACAAACCCAAAACCCGACTCCTACATGTGCCACACGCCCAAAACACCTTTTTCCCTCATTTTAGATCTTTTGATTAAACTTGATTAAACTAATACAAATATCTAAGATATTTGTAACTTTATCAATCTGTCAGTTTAAATTCCGCAACAAATCGCTTAAAAACAGACCCGACTTCTTCCTCCTCCACACGCCTATCCCTCTTGTCCTTAGGATTAGATATTTTCATTTCTTTTGATTAAACAAACATAATATCTAATAATATCTAGATATTTACCATAATATATTTATAAAACCCGAGTCAATCCCGTAACAAGAAGTTCAAAACCCGACTCCCGTTAATCCCTTATATTACACGTTCCAACCTCCCCCTCTTACTCACTCATTATCTTTTTATTTTACATTAAATCAACTTAATATCTATTTAATACCTTCTTTAATATAATCACAATTGTTCTTCATGTTCTTGATCGTTCTTGATCGTTCTTGAGCAAAATCGTCACAAAACATTCGTTACTTGGTCAAATCCGTTCTAAATTATATTTCTAGTGTCTCCTCTTCGCTCTTCATCTCCGTGTACGTTTCATTTTCAATTCCGACAAAATCGTTTTCAACACTTTAATTGTTGAAATCAAGTTTTAATACCAATAATGTTATTTTTGTCATTTCTTATAGGAGAAGATTATGAAGACGAGTTTGGTGACTCGTATATTTTAGAAGAAGATTAGTAGACGGGTTTTTAGGTCTTATTTTGGTGCTATTTGGTTTTGTGCTAGCTAAGGTAACGATTACCGAGTTACTCGACGAATTAATGTCACATACTTTTACTTATGTTTTTGTTATTTACGGTTTTAAGTAGTAACATGCTAGGTTGTTATTATTATGAAGTTTTATGAGTTTTTAACATGTTTAATGTTTTTGACATGTTGGATGATTTGTTCATAATCATAATTTTAGTATGAATGATGGTTGAATTGGTTGTTAAAATGGATGGTTGTTAATTAAAACATGTTAGAAATAAATTTGGGGTTGTGTTGGTGGTGGCCGTGTGTGGTGGACGAGAACCAGGCCGGTTCAGCCCGGTTCAGGCCCGGTCCAGGCCGGTCTGGGTTGGTCCGTTATTGGCCCTTTGGGCTTGTGTCGATACTTGATTGTTTTGTTGTTGTTTTGACGGGTTTTAAATATGTTAAGCATGCGGGAAATATTAAGAAACGATTTTAGAAATGTTTGACCAAAACTGGCCCAAACCAGCCCGTGAGCCCAGTCCAGGCCCGGTCCAGCCCATGACCCGTGAGCCCTCCTTTGGGCTTGTGACGGTTTTTGAGTTTATTGTTATTATTATATCAGGTTTTGTAATATTTAGCAGGTGGGAAATTTTAATAAGTAAATTATTTAATTAAACGGTTTTCATAATATTATTATTTCTCACATGTTAGAAATTATAGCATGAGATTGTAGCTTAATTTGATATTCCTTAAGTCAAGCGGGTTTCGTAAGAATTAATAATTCACATGTTAGAAATTAGAATAAAATGGCATGAAATGAATATGATGTTCTTATGTGCAAGCCTAAATGGCTAAGACTCTGTTTCTAGCCGGTTTGACCAAACGGGTTTGGTCAAACTATGATCTAGTCAGCCCCGTTTTGACTGATGACCCGTCGCGGGACTCGGGTAGGGGATTTGTCTTCAGGTAAGGTTTTATTTAATGAATGAATGAATGAGCCTTAGTAGATATGAGGCGATATGATATTTGAATGTGATTTATATGCAATTAGTCACATGATAGGAAGTTTTTCCCGTGACTGTTTAATTGTATGATATATGTCGTGTTGACTAAGTACTCATAGAGAATTATGATTATATGGCGTCTTGACCATTCTAATTCTAAATGAGCACCTTGGACCATGACATTGATAGGCCTTACTATCTTTAACGAGCATATGGAGTTCACTGCTTGATAGCTTTTGTGTCACTGGCCTGGGATTATGATACCAAGCCGGGGCATGGCTGCCTAATTGCTTCCACTTTGGGAATGGAGCCAGCTTAAGTACTAGCCAACCCTTTGGTGGATTTCCTTAGGGTACTCATGTGGTTTAATCATGAGTCTTGGGTGCGGTGGTTTTATCCGCATTTCTTAGGTCTGCGCAGTCTAGGATTAGGGTTGAGTTGTATCTTGGCCATGTTTTAAAGGTAACCTCTGAGGTAAGATATTTACTTTGTATCTTGGCCATGTTTTAAAGGTAACCTCTGAGCTAAGATATGTGCTTTGTATTTTGGCCATGTTTTAAATGTAACCTCTGAGCTAAAATATATGTATATCCTACCTCGTGGTATAGACTCGAGTTACAGAAGTCGACTATTGACTGTACTAAGAACTTATGCCTGTTTCTAGACGTATTGGTCTTTCATGTTTGATGATTCTATGAATCTTAGAAGGTGAGATGCAAGCCGGCTAAGGTTGATAGAGTTTGGATTACCGGTTGTTAACTGATTCACATGATAGTTTGTATGATTAGGGTTGAGTTGTATCCAGGCCATGTTTTAAATGTAACCTCTGAGCTGAAATACTAGCTTCCCTACCTCGTGGTATAGGTTGTTAACCGATTCACATGATAGCTTGCATGAGTAGCTTATCCTTCATATGCTAGGTTATATGTTAGTTATTTGTTTCATAACATGAAAAGCATATCGTATATGTTAAGGTTTTGTATTTTCCATATACATCTCTTTTATGTTATTCATGTTTTATTAAACTCGACATTTCGTGGCTGGGAGAACTCGGAGTTACTCCCCACTGACTGTGGCTTCCGTGTTTATATTTAATGTGGTTGGCAGGTTTGTGATGCATACTTGGGTACATTGACGAGCTAGCGAGTGAAGAATTACCTTGGACCTATATTCGAGCCTTAGGATTGTATTATTTAATACACTCTTTTATTTCCATATTTATTAGGGAGATATGTCTCCCGTTTTAGATACTTCTTTTGTATAATATTATTTCCTTTTTGTTATGAACCTTTTTCTTTAAGACACCTTTGTTATGATCAATATATTTAATGGTAGGTTCCGGTTTTAAAATTTACCGATTTTCACTAAAGTGAACCTATTAAAAATGTATTCTCATCTTTTATTTAATTAAATTACTTGTTTATCTTTCCGCAAATTCGAGGGTGTCACAATCTAGCTCAAGAAAAAGTACAAGAAGGTGTCTTGTACTTGTGCCCATAATCCGTATAATACTCAATGTGAGGAACAAAATCTTTCTCTACTTTGTTTTATTTATTTTGCATGCACTAGATCTTGTAAACTAATTAAAGAGTTAATTAGTATGACTTAAGAAATGTCTTAAGTATAGGTATATGAACCTAACATCATGTACATTAATTAATTGTATAGTGATACAGATTAATTAATCCACTACTACAAAAACAGGCTATGACAACGGTTAAAAACCGTTGTAATATTAAAAAGCGGACATTGTTAAAGCCTCCGTTGTTAAAGGTTTTAACAACGGTTCATATTTAATGCAAAAACCGTTGTGAATATCTTTAACAACGGTTACAAACCGTTGTCGTTACTAGGCATCCGTTGTTAAACCGTGAAAATAATTTTGGTGGGAAAGATACAACAACGCTTATGGTAGTAGAAACCGTAGTTGAGAGTATTTATAACAACGGGTATATTAAACAGAACCGTTGTTAAAGTCATTGTGAATATTTTTAACAACGGTAAAAAGTCGTAGTTATTACTAGCTAACTGTTGTTAAAACATGTGAATAATTTTGGTGGGAAAGATACAACAACGGTTGTGTTAAAAGAAACCGTTGTTAAACGTGTGTATAGTTTTGGTGGGAAAGATTATAACAACGCTTAAGTTTTTCAAATTCGTTGTGAATAGTGTTAATTACAACAGAGTATACTAAGGAAGCCGTTGTGGAAAGTGTTAATAACAACAGGTATATCAGAATAAACCGTTGTTAAAAGTATGATTAGTTTTGGTGGGAAATATGTAACAACGTTTTTAATGAATTTTAAAAAAACCGTTGTTATTATTTTTATTATTGTTTTTGAAAAATTGTAATTTGTTCCCCTGTCAGTGAAAATCCTGCATAAATCAGAAGCAGTAGCAGCACGCATAAACCACTTTCAGCAGCAGCAAAATGATATGTATATATATAAATCAACAGCAGCAAAATGATATATACAACCAAAATGATCTCCTTCAGAGCAATTCATACTTACAATTTGCTCTAATGACTTGTACAAATTAAAGTTCCCTATCTGCTTCCAAAATAATCTAAGTTTTATTTATTTTTCCTTACAATAATGTTCAAGGACGTATTTGCCCCACAAGTCCCTTACCTCGTCTATATGGTACTTTTTGTTCTCAGGGACATGTGGCGTGGTGATTGCATACTGCGGATAAAACAAATAAAAGACATCGATCAGTAGGGTAACAACAGTAGGCATACATAGCAACATCGATCATATATAGCAGCAAAGATATCAGCTCTAATGAAAAAAAGTATTAATAGCTACATTAAACTACTAACTCTTTCTGGAATGAGGACATATCTTCGCTTAATAATCTCCAACATGAAACGACAAACGTAGTATCCACATTGTATGCTATCCGGCTCTTTAGGGACCTATTATTACATAAAAAACGAAGAGACAAGAAGGCAATTACCAATTAGTTTAATGCGTAATTAAAAAAGACAGATGTATATGCGTAATTAGTTTAATGCACTTAATTGTTAAGGTATTGTATTTGCGCACGTACCCCTGTTATCGTAGTAAAAGTAGGGCCATCATCTGAATCTTCCGTGGATTGATCGTCGTTAGCTCTTTTCTTCTCAAAGGCCCTTTAAAAAAAAGAGGCAGAAAGTCACATAAACTTACTTAATAATAATAATTGAAACTTAATCTTATGTGACAAATCAGTATTATAAACTAAAAGAGTTTCTTCTTTGTCTCGGATGGTTGTTTATGCAAACAGTCCAACTAAAAGACTTTCTTCTTGGTCGGATTGATCGCTGCTAGCACCCAATGTCTCCTAGATCGAGAGACACATCATTATTAACAAGCACAACATCATAACCAAACATATAAAAATGCAATTGTATTTGGAATCGTAATATTAATTATATATTACCCGACTTCATTATAAGGGGCAAGAATGAGCTTTTTGTTTTTCCCCAATTCCGCAGCAATATAATCTATACGTTCTTCATACGAAATAATCCTGATATGCATAGATAAAAAATTTGGGCACAGGAATCCGTATAGATTAAGTGGACTCTTGGTCTCAGGGATCACAACCGATTTCAAGTACCTACATGACGGTTTTAATTCCGATATTAAAAACACTATATCTTGCTTAGTCAGAATATTAGAATATTGCATGATTTAATTTATTAAGAAACTTACTTCATCCAAACATATAGGGGTTGGACATCAATCTCGTCAAGGCCAGCCCAAATGGCTAGAATTTCCCATGACAGAATTGCTTGACGTTCTATCCCTACAATATCATCCTCGAGCGAAATAATTATTAATTGCTCTCTTGCTATGCGATCACCACCCTCCTTATAAAGGTCCATCATCGTCATCGTTCGTACTTTTTCCATGAAAACGTTCCCAGCATAATTAGTACGGGATAGACTCCTGACCTCTTTCAGCTCGGGGAAATGATGCGGTTTTCCTTTTGTGCTACCTGTCACAACATCCGACATGTGGCTAACAAAATTAAGTTGCTCTTTCAATGATGAGGCAATATTAGAACTTAATATATAAAGAGAGTTAATTAAATACCTCATCAAATTGTTGTTTTGACGAGGTAGTAGAAAGATTGTCTATCGAGTTAGTCTTATACATGTTTTTTGTTACCTACAAAACAAAAATATAACATATAAAGTTCACTAATTATTTAGGTGATGAACAAAGACAAAAGGCTGGTTAAATTAGATGTATTTTTCTAACCCCGGCTACATTCTGTTGAATTTTACGCTCACGAGCCAGGTAAATGTGCTTATTAGGCCATTGGACAAAACACTGAACCGCATCTGCCTGAATTTGAAGGTCGTCACGGACTAGGACGGATAGCTTACAGGTTTCACAGCCCTTCATGGCTTGCTCTATCTCCACTTTTGAATGATTTGGCAAGAGTGGTACGCCATGAACCAAGGTGGTTTCCGTTGATTTCCTGGGCATTATGTCTACGAAACCCCGGGCAACACGAACCACATCCTTGGATGAAGGGTCGGTGAGAATAACTACCCTCTTTTTTATGGCCTGAAGAATACACATTATTAATTAAATACCAAAATATAATAGATATCATAAATGATCTACATACCTCATTATTGTCATCCGTCTTCTCAGCCGGCTCCTCAAGTTGCGTCCCCTTTTCAGAGTCATTTACCTTATAAAATTAACCAATCAAAGGCATGGCTGCTGGAAAGAACAAATGCAGAGGTTCAAAATGGTTAAGTCATATTTACCTTATCGGCTTGAGGTATCAAAACCTCAGCAGCATTAGGTACCTCACCCGTCTCCTCAAGTTGCGTCCACTTTTCAGACTCATTTACCTAATAAAATTAACCAATCAAAGGCATGGATGCTAGAAAAAACAAATGCAGAAAAAAAAAGTCTGCTAAAGAGAGGAAGCTCTCTGAAGAATTCTCTATTCTGAAGGCTGCAGAGCTCAGCATCCTTTCCAAGCGAGCTAAGCTTCATGACATTAAGCATAATGACATATGTTCTAAATATTTTTTTTCCAAAATTAAGGAAAGGCAGCAATGCCATGTTATTGGGGAGATTGAGGACACTAATGGTGTTTCCCATGTGGGTCCTCAGGAGGTTGGTAATGCTTTTGTGCAATACTATCAGCAACTCCTGGGCACCTCCATTGTGGTTTAGCCTATTAACCCTGCTATTATCTCTTATGGAAACTATGTTGATCCTATTGACTATACCTTGCTGACTAGACCTAACTCTTAGGAGAAAATCAAGAATGTTGTTTTCTTTATAGGCTCTAACAAAAGCCCTGGTATAGATGGGTTCTCTGCTGGTTTCTTCAAAGCTGCTTCGGATATTGTTTCTCCTGACTTTTGTAAAGCAGTTGGGGATTTCTTCAGAACTTCTTTTATGCCAAAGCAGGCTAATATTACTATTCTTTCTCTTATTCCTAAGAAGAAAGTTGTTTATTCTATTAAGGACTTTAGTCCAATATTATGCTCACCCAGGGACTTGTTAAGGGTTATAGCAGAACAAATTTAACTCCTAGATGTATGCTTAAAGTGGATATAAGCAAAGCTTTTGATTCTATTTAATGGGAATTCATCCATAATATGCTTAAGGCTCTTAATTTTCAAAAAACTTTAATTAATTGAGTAATGAGCTGTATCACTGGATCTTGGTTCACTATCAAAGCTAATAGATCTCACTTTGGTTTCTCAATTTGTTTTATCGAAATTGTGAAGGTAAATAAAGTCATATTGATCAGGCCTGTCGCAAGCCCATTACAAACATAATTTACCCAGACTAGGCTAATAACAAATTAATGTAATTAGGGAAGTAGGGGTCGATCCTCAGGGAGATGGTATTTCCTATGGATTGTGAATCGTCTCACAATTGAGTTTTATCTAACGATTTTCTGGGTTTTGATGTTTTGAATTCTAAACTAATAAAGAACATAAATAAAAACAAAATAAAAACAAACTAAAATGAAAACAATAAAGCAAATGATGAATTAACAATAAAGAGAAGCATCTAGGGAAGTAGGTTCACACATGTAGAATGACATATTGATGAAATTGGATTTAGGATATGCAAATAATTCATTGTGAGTTCGTAAGAATGATGTGTTCATTACAATCATAGATCAGATGGTCTAGCAGGCTTTTTAGGCGATTTACTAGGTCTTAATCCACCATGTCATGCTTTGTCTATTCAATTCTTGTATCTCTACTGTGACAACCCTCGCGAATGCGGAAATATAAAACATACAAGCATGTGAATTATATAGCGGAAAATACGGTATTTTAAAAAAACTTTATACATGCAAGATAGAAAAATACGAGGAGTGTCAAAATATTACAAACTAAATAAAAATACCACAAGAGACGTAGTCTCTCAAAGTGTTAACAAAAGACAAAGTAATTAGCGACTAGCTAAACAACGTCTAGAGGTGTTTCATCCAGGGACAACGCCCGCTAGCTCACACCCGAACCCAAAATACCACAAGCAAAAAGCCATCCAATCAAGCAACCTGTTCATCCATGAAAAACATGAACGCCACAGTCAGTGGGGAGTAACTCCGGGTTCTCCCAGCCATATCACATCAAACGTACATAAAAGGAAATACAAAAGTAAAATCATGCATATATAGATATACATGTGATATACGATAAGGATAGATAGGCAATTCATTATATAATGATAAGAGCATATGGAATACAAATCCGAATCCATCATGTTATTCAAAGACTCGGGGAAGACACTCTTAGGCAACCGAATACGCTCACTAGGGCTTGCATTTCACCGTTAGCGGTATAAGAGTGATAAGATTGAGACTCGACAGACAAACCAAGTCAAGTCATGCGATGATTACAATAAATCCAACATATTATCATCCATTCACGAACCAAGACATTGACGGTGTCCAATCATGCAATTACCATGAATAATATCATGAAATCACGCATTCAAAGAACGACGACACAAGACGACAACTCTCACGGTAAATGAAACGCACTAGCACCGTGTACCTGGCAAGATGATAAAACATCCACGAGATCCATTCCTGAACGCATACACGCTTCAATCCATTTCGTATATGTAGACTCATTTCCTCCTGGTAGGAACGATAATTAAACGGCTCCTAATCTAAACCTGGCCAGATTCTCGGAATCACATTTTCCGATTCGACATGCGATAACGTTTCGCATCCAAGACTCGGTCTTACAATATATATGCCGAGTACCCCAAATTCGGTAGATCAATTCATGAAAGAGGCGGAAAAGAGCTCAAGCCTCATAACAAGCGGTACGCTACATGCAAATAACACCACCTCGCAAGTACACAACATTTGACGGCCGGGTCGATCAACGCATAGCGTTCAACTTCCAACAACGTCGTCGTATGCCCACTAACACATGCATTTAAGCAGTAGGATACCTCCCCGTTCCGACATTCCAGCCTTACGAACGTGGAGGTAGCCAAGGGAATGAGAGTACAAAGCACAAGACAAAATAGTGTTCAAACCGTATCATTTGTAAAAACCGACTCAAAGTGGGACATAGCAAAAACCGTCACAAAAACATGTGAATATGGCATTATATAAACTTAAATATGATGAAAATGAATCAATACATGATACATAAGCATTAGAGCAAGTTTAGGAAGCATAATGAATAAAAACATAGATCACCTCTCCAAAACAACGTTGTTTGGAAACCAACGAAAACAAGGGTCCACTTCAAACGGTCATAACTAGAGTTCTAGACATGGGAATGCAGAAATTCCAAATGGTGGTGATATCTTATCCTCTTACGGTTCCAACGAATAGGGAAATTATGGATTCCAAATAGAGTTCTAGACATGTTATGCCTTAAGTGAAATTGTGGAGATTGTGTGACTCATACCTGTCCGAATAGGACGCAGGCTGCGTCGTGGTGACGCAGGCTGCGTCACTCGCTGCCAACAAAAATTTTCCTGCACTGACCCCTTTTCGTAAAATGATCATGCCTTAAGTGACGCAGGCAATATTCATGGATCAGATGAATCCACAATCTCAGTTTGACCATCAGTAGCGGCATGAAATGCTGTGCTCATCAACAATTTACTACCCATGGCTTCTTGCAAAGCTGTCCAGAATCGGGAACTGAATCTCGGATCACGATCTGAAACTATACTTTTAGGTACTCCATGGTAGCGTACTATCTCTTTCACATAGGCACCCGCTAAGACCTCTATCCTCCAAGTTTCATTGATAGGCACGAATCTGGCACACTTGGTTAGACGGTCTACAATAACCCAGATGGCATTTTTTCCACTAGAAGTACTAGGTAAAGCCATCACGAAGTCCATAGAAATAGACTCCCATTTCCACAGAGGAATTTCCAAAGGTTGTAGCAAACCTCCGGGTCTTTGATGATCAATCTTCACCTTCTGACAAGTAAGACATCTACTAACATACTACTTTACTTCAATCTTCATCCTAGGCCACCAAAAATGTGGTCTCAAATCTTTATACATTTTGTCACCGCCAGGATGAATAGAATAAGGAGAAAGGTGAGCTTCATCAAGTATTCTCTTTCTCAACTCGGCACTTCTCGGAACAAACATTCTACCATTGGTAAACCGAAGGGAGCCATCATTATCCACCACACAATCCTTAGCT
>JAIUZE010074052.1:0-25987 GCA_022085475.1 Heliosperma pusillum
CTTTTGGAACACCGACTTTGGGAATCACCGTCTTCACAATAAATAATTACAAAAATACAAATGAATACATAACAAAATCCTATTATACATTTGATCTATAAAATGAAATTATTAATTATTACAAAACGGCGATACGAAATCGCAATAAATTACAACCAATTCGGTATTCCCTTACATTACGGGTAATACCGATTAAAAATAATCTAGGCCATACTAGGTACAACTTGCTATAAAATAAATAAATGACATTCATTCATTCAACAACATAAATAAAAATGCTGTAAAATCATGCCAAAATCACCCTCAACACTTGTCATGTTCATTCTAGCTCGGTTTTTACGAATTTTATCGATTTTATCTACTAAAAATCAATAATCAACACTTAAATCGTATTTAAGATCAAAATAATTATCTAAACTCATTTAGAACTTAAAATTTGTCCCCACTAATTTCACTTGTATTTAATTAGTTTGAATTGATCGCATTTGCTATTTAAAGAGGTTTAATCATAACTTTTATGAATTAAACCCAAAATAAAATGAAAAATCATTAAAATTGAAACAAAAAATATTTGTACATACTGGAACTCTTCCAGGAACCTCAAGAACAAAAAAAATTTGCCCAAAAAATTTGAAATGATTTTATGAACAAATAGCTTTATAAGAATCGGTTTTTATCAAATAAAAACCACCAAAAATAGTAAAATGATGAAAAAAATTTTCAAATTTTACCAGGATGATAGAAATAATATTATAAAATTTACAAAACATTATCAACTCCAGAAAGTCACGTTTCAATTTTAAGAACAAAATAACTCCTTTAAATCGATTTTTATCCAATAAAAATCAATAACCATGCAATACATGACGAAATGTCACGAACATTTACATAAAATATGTTAAACATGCATGTGAGAACATATTAAAAATTTGAGGCCAGATTCAACATGAAACTATTTTTAGTTAACTTTTAACATAAAACCGCATGATAACTCGGTTTAAAAGACCATAAATCATAATAAATAGCAAAATAATTCGTAAATTCTCCAAATTTGACCACAAACATTTTGAGGTCAGTAGGTAAGCATGCAAATCAGAAAATTTTGTGAAAACCATTTTAAACATAAATTTTCGATTTTTTTTTTTTAAGTTATCGTATAACCCGATTTTAATGCTTAAAATCAACATGCATGCTACAAGCTAGCTCTGATACCACATGAAAGTTCATAGACCCTAATTAGACTCCTCTAATTAGTTACTAAATTACTTGTTAATTTAGTGTTTAATAAAGATCTATGTAACATGCATGCAAATTAAAATGCATAATAAAAGGTAAGAAGAAATTTCCTTACATTGGGAAATTTCGGTTAATATGGGCACAACAAGAAACACCTTTCTTGTTGTTCTTGTGCTAGAAAGAAATAGATGATCCTCCTTGTAATCTTCAAATTAGAAGACCTCCTTTAAGAAGCACCCAAGATAGAACCCAAACTAATCACTTAGTTTTTTACTAGAAAACACAAGTGATAAGATGAACTAATATTAGATTTTATTACTACTCTAGTAATAGGAAATATTAGTGTTTGAGAGGTTTTTAGAGAGATGAGGATTTTAGTGAGATGTACATGCAAAATAAGAATGAACAAGCAAGGCAAAATGAACAACAAAATTGTCCATTTAAGGACACAAGAGGTCCGGCCAAATCATGCATGAGTGGCCCCTTATTTGCTTAAAATAATCTCATGCAAAAGTGTTTAGTGTAGAAGTGAATTAGAACATGATCATGTGTCATAAACATGACATGATCACATGATGTAGTGTAACACAAGAAACAACTATCATCATGTTATACACTACCTAAATTTCGGCACCCACTAGTGTCATGTGGTCCATTTTGATTTTTGATATTTGTCCCACAAATACTTATAATCATATGTTTAATTATCTTGTATAATTAAGGGTTAATTTGATCATATAACAATTATATGACTCAAATTAGTAAATAATATACACTTAACTTTAAGTGAATATTTTATCCATTATCTCATATTAATGGGTCCCACACTGCCTATTTATTTATTTTAACAAACTCCTTGTAAATATAATTAACTAATCACCACACCTCTACCCTCAAAGATTAGGTATAACCGCAACTAATTTAATGCGTTACTATTAATCATTAAATTAATCTATTTAATCGTATTAAAATAAGACTAAATTTATTCAGTCAATTATCGTATAATTGACTAATAAACTTATCCGGAATGAGTTCGTAACTCAATTTCCAATAATTAACTCTCGTAACTAAACATATATCAAATATATATATATATAAAGTACTAATTAATATGTATCGTAAACAAATAATTAGATTTCTGTTTGGGTCTCATCCTATAGGTGTGACCGAAAGGGGTCAGTTGATTAGCGCCGTCATACGACAATAACGTCTAACTCTAGTCAGCTGACCGTTATCGATTTACGTTAATCAACTGACGTGGAGTATCAAAATACTAGTCATCCCACTAATATTCCAAAATGAGATTTATAATATAAATGCACTATTGTGGAGGACACTTGCTCCAACACCAAGTCCAAGGCATTTCAAGAAGGTTCACTGATTCAAAAGAGAGAAGAAGCAAAGACAATTTCGCAGTTGTCAGAAGATCGATCAGTTAGGCGAAGAAATCATCATTTTACATCAAACCCTATCAACAAACCCGACTCAAGAGGTCAAGGGGGATAATGGAAGTCAAGTCATATGCAAGGGGAGATGAAACGAAAGTCAAAACATCCAGATCACAACATACATGATCGGGTAAGTGGTGTACCCGATCGGGGAAGTTTGCTGATCCGAGCTTTTGCTCCGACTTCCTTTATTTTGTCCTATATGTTCAATGCATGACCCCTTCCCCACGAAACCCTACTGCTATATAAAGAGAGCCTCAGCCACACTTCTCAACACATCTCTTCTCAACACATCTCTTCACACTTTTACACTTCTCTTTAGATTAGAAACCCTAGATTAGGAGGAGAGAAACCTAGCCTCTCTTCTCTTGTCTAGATCATTTTTCTTCTTCCTTTTTGTCCTTAGTTTCTTAGTTTATTTCTGTCTTTTCTACATCAAATCCTTAGCCTAGATCAATAAAAATTCAATCTTTGTAATCTAATTTATTTGGTTCAAGCATTGTAATTCGTGGATCGACTATTCTATGCAAGGAATTTCTATTACGGTTGTTTTTATTTCATCATTTTCGTTATTGATCGTCATCTAGGTATTCCTATTTTATCCTTTGTTTAAAGTCTTTATGTTTCTTATTTGATTGCTATTTTCTTTACATATTATTTTAGATTCTATTTCAATATCGTTGTAATCATTTCGTTTCCCTAGATTGTTAATTAGCGTCGTTATTATCGCCATATAAAGAGTCTTAAAATATTGTCAAAGCCAAATAAACATGTCTATCCTAGTTTTTATTATTAACATCATCTTAGATATAAACATCACCATGAGTGAGTAGTCGTTTTTCTAGGGTGTAGGGTAGCCATGTAGGTTGATTAAAAGATGATAATTGGGTAAAAGAAATTGTGTTCTTAAAACATTGTGTCTATGCATGTTTGGACTATAACGATAGTTAACGATTCCTGATCAAAATCATTGACTAAAATGGAATTCTTTTCCAAGGTAGAGATACGTGAATTGAATAGACAAAGCATGACATGGTAGATTAGACCTAGTAAATTGCCTAAAAGCCTGCTAGACCATCTGATCTATGATTGTAATGAGCACATCATTCTTACAAACTCACAATGAATTATTTGCATGTTCCAAATCCAATTTCATCAATATATTAATCTACATGTTTGAACCTACTTCCCTAGATTCCTTCTATCATTGTTAATTCATCACCTGCTTTATTGTTTTCGTTTTGATTTGATTTGCTTTTCTTTTGTTTTCATTTATGCTTTTCATTAGTTTAGAAATCAAAACTCCAAAACCCGGATACTCGTTAGATAAGACCCAATTGCAAGACAATTCACATTCTATAGGAAACACCATCTCCCTGAGGATCGACCCCTACTTCCATAATTACATTAATTTGTTATTAGCCTAGTCTGGGTAATTATCTTTGACCAGGGCTTGCGACAGGCCCGATCACCCATCCACTTTTGGCTTACTACCCTCCTCCAAGACTATTCGATGCTTGCAAAGATTAGGACTTAAGCCTTTGATATCGTCAATGCTATATCCAAGTGAGCCCCTATGAGTTTTCAAGGCTTTCAATAGTTCAAATTCTTGGTCCTCACTCAAATTAGCATTGATAATAACGGGATAAGTCTCCCCCTCACCTAAAAAGGAGTACTTAAGTGAGGGAGGTAAGGGCTTAAGTTGTACCTTTGGAGGGAGAAGGCCCTCCACCTTCTTCAAAAGCTCATCATCTACCTCATGGTCATCTCTCATTTCTTCATCATGGAGTGCCACTTGTAGAGTTTCTTCTTCACGTTTCTCTTCTTCATGTAACTTTTCAACCACTTCTTCTATGGCTTCTATTGAGCAAGCTTTATGAAACATCGATCCCTTCACTAAATGAGGAAGATTAAATTCAAGGGTTTTGTTCCCCACCCTAAAGGTTAGCCGCCCTTCCCTCACATCAATGAGGACTCCTCCGGTAGCCAAAAAGGGTCTACCGAGGATGATGGGAGTGTGGCTATCGTCCGGGATATCAAGAACAACAAAATCCGTGGGAATCAAAAACTTACCAACCTTAACGGGTACGTCCTCAAGCACATCCAAAGGTTGCTTAACGGACTTATCCGCTAGTTGGAGAGACATAGAAGTGTGGGTCAAACTATCAAGCCCAATTCTTTTTGCAATTGTCAAAGGAATGACACTCACACTTGCACTGTTGTCACACAATGCCCTTCAAATTAGGACACGCTACTACACATGGGATTGAGAAACTTCCGGGGTCCCCAAGCTTTTTAGGCATTTTGAAAGAGTTAGGATTTATGAGAAGAGCACTACACTCCGCCTCCATAACCATAACATCTTGGGTACCCAAAGTCCTCTTGTGAGTCAAGATGTCCTTAAGAAATTTTGAGTAAGTAGGCATGTTTAATATGACCTCGGTGAAAGGCAAGGTCACTTCAAGTCCCTCAAGCATTTTTCGGAATTGAGTGAACTTGAAGTTTTCCTTTGTCTTTAATGATCTAGAAGGGTAGGGGATATCGGAAATAACAAGTGGAGAATCGGGAGATACCTTTGGAATGAGAGTTTTCTTAGTTACCTTAGCCTTTGCTATTGGTTGCACCTCTACTCTTTCATTATCGGCCTCCTTGATCATATCCTCCTCATAAAGCACACTTTCAACATACCCATCTTCCCACTCCTTGGGTTGATTGTCAAGGCTTGAGCTTCCATCAACTTTACCCTTTCCCTTGTCATCATTTTTCAACTCCAAGGTGGGAGTCAAAACGGGCTCTTCAATTTCTTCACCCTCCTCAACATGCTCTTCATATGGAGTTTCATCATTTATCATGTCCATGTAAGGGTTCTCAAGTACTAGCCCACTCCTCAAAGTC
The DNA here is from genome assembly GCA_022085475.1 of Heliosperma pusillum. Taxonomy (NCBI): domain Eukaryota; kingdom Viridiplantae; phylum Streptophyta; class Magnoliopsida; order Caryophyllales; family Caryophyllaceae; genus Heliosperma; species Heliosperma pusillum. The sequence goes on from JAIUZE010074052.1 coordinate 5,580, forward strand.
ACCGCACATTCTTGGTGACTTGAGGAAGCATCCTTGGAGGTTTTCCTTTGAGCAAGAAGACCTCCCGGAGGCCTTTGAGGATTGTTCAATGCTTGAGAAGAGAACCTTGCCTCCAATTCCCTCACTTATTTCTTGTGAGCATTAGTGACATTTTGCAAGGCTAAATTGTTTTGGATCTCCATGTTCTTGACAAGTTGCAAAACATCACTCATGGAAGGCTCATTCTCTTGGTGAGGTTGGTTGGTCAAAGGGAGTGCAAATCCGTAGTCATTTGGACTACTTGAACCTTGATTTTTGTTCCTTTGATTGTTGAAATTTCCTTGTTGGTTGTTGTTATAGTTTCCTTGTTGGCTGTTGTTATAATTCCCTTGTTGTCCTCTTGAACCTTGACCATTGAAGTTCGGTCCTTGATTGTTGTGGCTGGAATTTGGCCCTTGGCCTTGGAAAGATTGTTCGGGGAACCCTTGACTTGCTTGGTTGTTTTGGTTGCCTTGGTAAAAATTACCTTGGCCTTGGTTGTAGAAATTTGAGTTCCCTTGGTTTTGGTTCCAATTACCTTGACCTTGATTCCAATTACCTTGGTTTTGAAAGTTCCAATGAGTGTTGTAACCTTGATCATTGAAATTTTGGTTTTGAAGTTGGTTGTGACCTTGGCCTTGTTGTGAGTTGTTGAATTGGTTGTTGTTGTTTCCTCTTGGAAATTGACCTCCGCCTCTAGGTTTGGAAAAACCCAGAGGGTTGGAAGTTGGACCTTGTGAGTGTTGAGGGTTCAACACATTTTGGCTTTTATAGCTCATATTTGGGTGACTTTTCAAACCCGGATGATAGAAGTTGGAGTTGGGATTGTAAGCACCTTGGTTTTGGAAGGGAGGCCATGAGGGCCGTGGGTTGTTGTTGACCCCTTGAAAGGCATTCACATGTTGAAAGTCACTCCCTCCTTCATTGTCATATGACACATTATTTCCACAAACTTCAAAAATGTCCATACCCATTATAAATTTCACAAGTAGGGGTTTGATAAGCTTCCACCATGGGAGGTGCATAAGACCCACTAGCTTCATTCACATAATGGCCTTGACTTTGATTGTGAGCCTTTTGAAGCTCGGCTAAACCCTTGGTAAAAGTTTGTGTGAGCAAGTCAATCTTGGCATTAGTATCCGCATTTGAAAAGTTCTCACTTGGGTATTTCGAACTTCTCCTCAAGCTATTTCCTCTAGTTCCATAGCTAGACTCCGACTCAACCATTTTTTTAATCAATGCCGACCCTTGTTGGTCATTCAAATGATCGAAACTTCCCCCCGCAGATGCATTCACAATAGCCTTAGTTTGAGGGAGAAGAGTTTGAAAGAATGTTTGAGTGACATACCAATCCGCTATGCCATGATGAGCGCAACGGGAAAGTAGATCAATGAATCGATCTGATGCCTCTCCTAAGGATTCTCCATCCTCTTGTTGGAAGGTTGCTATCTCATTCCTTAGCATTGCCGTTTTTGAGGCGGGGTAATACTTGCTTAGAAACTCCTTAGCTAAGGCATCCCAACTAGTAAAAGTGTTTGGAGTATGGTTATTCAACCACCTCTCCGCAAGGTCTTTAAGAGAAAATGGTAACCACATTAGGCAAAGAGTCTCCTCGGGCACACCATTTCTCTTCATGATTGCTACCCTACTCTTAAACTTCCTCAAGTGAGCATGAGCATCCTCATCGGGAAGGCCTCCAAAGCTATCCCGCTCAATCGAACTCATTTGAGCCGGATGTATCTCGAAGTTATTTGGGGCCAAAACACCGAAATTGATTGGAGATTGGGTATCATCATGATTAGGTCGGTTACGGTCACGTAGAGTAGTCATTTGTGGTTGGTTTTGTTGTCGAGGTGTTGTAGGTGGTGAATTTGGTGGTGTGTTTTGTAGAGTATTGTAGAAGGGGTTTTCGAATGTGGGTTCAATGGTGTCGTTTTGTGGGTGATCGGTTGTTGGAGTGGATGTAGAAGCGGTAGAAGTATTGGCTTGTTGACGCCTAACCGTTGTTGAATTCCTTACTCGAGCAAGTGTTTTTCTCGTAGAGTCCTAAACAACCTTTCGGGCTCCGGATGGCTCAAGAACGACCCTTCACCCCTAGGCATGCACTCAAAAGCAACTCAAAAGCAAGTTAGACTCCTAGTGTGTTTTGGGCACACTAGGGAAAGACAATAATGCAAGGCACTCTACAAATAGTGAAATAACTAAACACCAACAAAATCAACAATAAGTAACTATGACTAAATCTAAGACACAAAGCAAACTATGAGTTTCCTAACGCCATCCCCGGCAACGGCGCCATTTGATGAAGAGTGATTTTGTCGTCAATTCACACATAAAAAATAAACCCGATATAAGTAGTATATAGGGTTCGAATCCACGAGGATGGAGGGAGTCAACTACAAGTTTGATCACGTCCTATTTTAGCCTAACAATCGTTGAATGAGAAGATTAACTATGAACTACTAAATGCAAGAAATTGCAAAAATGATATGGGTAAAAACAATTTATGAAAAACCAAGCACTACTACAATTTAGCACTTGGGCCAAGATAAAATTCGTGGCGCAAGTGCTAAATTTTCGTGGCTAAAGCATATCGCCACGGGAATACCTTTCGTGGCTCAAGTGGCCGTGGCTAAATGATAGCCACGGGAAAAACAATATCGTGGCTAAATTTCAATTTTTAGCCACGCCTTCTACCTTGACTAATAACTCCCGTGGCTAAAAATTTATTCCCGTGGCCAAAAATAATTCCCGTGGCTAACGAGATATATATAAAATAAATTAATATAATGAAAAATATTATTATTTTTTTCTCAACCAAATATTTTCACATATTGAATTATGGGGCCACACACTTGATTTGCTATGTAAACTAATTCATTCAAACGTCGTCATTTCGTGTCACCATTAATACACTTATACTCATCGGAGACGCTTCCCAGGAGGTCACTCATCCCATGACTACTCTCACCTGAGCACGCTTAACTGTGGAGTTTTTTTATGACCCTCCAAAGATGAAAGTTAACATTTGTTGTTATAATTAGAACTTTGAATCCTTTTAAAATGATTGTTGTCTTTCAAAAACTATTTTAACTATCAGTCGAAGATAAAAGTGTTACTCTATTTACATATTTTTTCTGAAAAATACATTATTTTGGTCAAAACACTTCAGTTTTTGATGTTGACTTCCCAGTTAAAGATTTTGAGTCGTTTTTTTTTGTCGAAATAATAAAAATATTTTCTCAAGAAGGTAATTTTATCATGCTATCCTTTTTTTCATTAATTTAGCGACATTCTAATTTTATTTTCTCTTTTACCAATCTTTTCATTTTTTTACGCAAAAAGACGTGAGAAAATTACTCTTTTTTAAAACTTAAAAAATAAAAAATCTTTTTTACAACTGTTAACCAAAAAGTTATGATTTTATGCTAAAAATAAACACAATTGTTGTACAATAGAATTTCTTCTTTTTTTTACATTTTTTTTAAAGCGTAAATAAGAAATTACTCTTTTTTAAAATTCGCTTTCTATAAATACTTCTTATAAACACATTTACTAAAAAAAAGTTCAAACCAGTTAGAATAAGTCACCTGAATTGTATTTGTAATAAGTTTTTCATCAAAGTTTATTTTACACGAGCAATTTTTAAAAAAAATTATAGGTGTATAATTTTAGAAAAAAAAAAAGATTATAAAAGAAAATAACTTCGAACTTACTATTTTCTAAACTGATTTCTTATTATACTTAATTGATTCTTTATTCAAAAATTTTATATTATTTATAAAACTAATTTTAAGTTACTGATCGCTTATTTTCAACATATTTTCAACATCCTCCGTGATCGCTTATTTACAACATATTTTTTTTCTTTTCTTTATTGTTTTATTAATTTGTTGAAGATTCTATTTTATTTTCATTTTTTTAGCGAACTTTTACTGTTTAATCAATTATTTTTTATCTAATTCTCTTCTTTTTTCTGAAACATTAACCAAAATTAATTTTTCACAAAGTAAATTTCATCTCTTTTTTTTATATAAAATATTAAAAATAAAGTTATATATCTATTTTTGAATGAGATAGTTTCATAATATATTAGGTTTTGATATATAAATTAGAGATAATAAATAAATAACTTATTTAATTTGATATACTATATTTTTAAACGTGATAAACCCTTTTATGGATATTTTTCAAGATTATAAATTTTAAATTAAAATTAATAAAAGAAATTAACATAAATTCACAATTTTCATAAACATAAATATTTATTTAGATAAATTTTTAAATTATCCTTGTTATGAAATAAAACGATTAAAAATTCTAATTTGTAATAAAATAAAAAACAATACCAAATTGACCATATAACTTTACAAAAGTTTCAATCTTATTAGATAAAATAAAAGAATAACAAATTTTTATTGGATAATCAAGTATTTTAAAAATTTTATATCTAAATATACATTGGTATTATCTATATTTGTCTAAATTTCATTTAGCATTTGTATTTTGTTTTTTAAAAATAAGCTTTACGTTTTACTTAATATAATTATATCTTGATTCCAGTCTTGAGAGATTTAGTCACGGTGTTTCTTAATTCGTGGCTAAGCAAATGCATTGCCACGGACAAGATGTATGTCGTGGCTAAAAAAAATATTTGCCACGAAACAACTCGTGGCTAGATATACTTTCGCCACGAGTCTGATATAGTTAATGGCTAAATTAATTATTAGCCACGGCTATTGCCAAATTCCTGGCGCAAGTGACTTTTTCCCGTGGCATAAAATTTTTCTAAATTATTGAAAGAAATTTTTCTCGTGGCTAAGCAAAATTAAACCACGAATTATAAGTTTCCGTGACATAAATCGTGGCCCAAGTGTCAGTTTGTTGTAGTGAAGGTAAATGGTTCACCTTAGGGGGATCAATGGGATAGTCAAGTAATTAGCAAGTGGGTAATAAGTTTGAGTAGAATTAATTGCTAATGTCTCAACAATTAATAATGTTCAACAAAGTTATCGCATTTGTCTCAAATTACTCATATAAACACTAGTCTAATCATCTCTACCACCGTCGCTTAAGAGATAATTAAACAATACTCGATAAAGTGTATAACTTTCGTTTACACAATTCATCGAACACCTAGTGTGCATATGGACAATACTCTAATTATCACCACAAGTCTACTAATCACTCAACCAATTCTCCCACATAATCCTCCCTTAGGCTCCCCCTAAACCCTAGAGGGAGACTACTCACTCATGTTGAGGGAAAGCAAACAACTAAACAATAAGAATAAGGAGATGAATATCATACTTTGGAAATGAATAATTCTAACAATCAAATGACAAATAATTAACCTGAAATGAAATAAATTGCATAAACAACTAAAAGATGAAGAATTTATACCAACAATACTTGTATTAATGAAATAGGGGGAATGTCTTCACCCAAAATCTTCAATACAAACCCAAAACTATGATAGTTTACTAAGAGAGACTAGATCTAGTAACTTGAATTGAGAAACTAAACTTAATTAAGGAACGATTAAGAGAGTAATTAGTGAGTATTAAAGATTACAAATTTTCTACGGTTTTGTGCTAAGAGTTGATAAAAAGCTACCTACAAAAATTAGGGAGAGGGTGTATATAGGTATCTCAAAATTAAGAAATAAAATAGAAGAGCAAAGTGAAAATGCGGGCTTGTGTTCCTGGCAAGGTACCCGGCCGTCGGCCCTTTGACCGGCCTGGAGCACATCAGATCCTTCCTTCTCTTCTTCTTCAAAAATAATCTAAGTATAGGAAAAGGGAGTCTCAGCCGGGTGCCCGGCCGCCGGCTCTCTGACCGGCCTGGAGCACGCCAAGATTTTCGAACTTATTCCATTTTAGTCTTATGTTGCGCAGGCTGGGTGCCCGGCCGGCGCTACCTTGCCAACTTCTTCTTCCTCTCTTTTTATTTCTTTGTGGGGGTTGTGGTTCGAGCCGGGTGGCTGGCCGCCGGTCGGGGGACCGGCTTGCGCCACCTGAGGGCTCTCTCTTCATTTCTTCTTCTCATCTCCAAATCCCGACTCATGCAAGGCCTTTATGCTCCGATTTCTTCATTTCCGCCTTAATTCCTGCAAAATGAGATCGACATTCATAGCACGAGAAATCGGGAAGCAAAATGCAAATAAAGGCACGCATATACGGAACGGACCAAAATGGGGAGAAAATGAGAGGAAAAATGTTACTAATTAAATGCTTATCAATTACTTGTGTGAAAAACATAAAAGGTTCTATGCCGTTAAAAATAGGGGGGTTATACATATTAAATATTGGGTTTTGATTAAGACTAAAAATTGGCCACCAACTTGAAGTCATGAAGTTCTTGTAACACCCGCAAATGTTCCCTATTTTTATAGTGAAAATATTTTACGGATATTTTTCAGTGAAATTTAGTTTTAATTTGGAATTTAATGTTCCGAGTCAAATTTAGAATTTCTGAGTTCGTATTTGGAATTTCCGCGAGATTCCATGAGAATCCCGTCTTATGGCGAGTTTGACTTTTCTTGACTTTTGAGCCGCCTTTGACTTTCGTTGACCTTCTCCTTCATATACTCCCTTCCTCACCCTAAACCTAATTCATTTCCCACAACTCAAAAACTTTCCTTCTTCTCTAAGAAACCAAAGAAACCTTGCCTCCATTTTTGTTCCGTCTTCAAATCGTCACTACGCCTTCATTTCTTGCTCAAATTCTCGTAAGTTCGTCTTATTCTTCCCCTCTTAGCTTCCTCTATCTGTATTGGTAATAAAATTACCGTCTTTCTCGCTTTTTAAATTATCCGTCTTTCTCAAGGTGAATGGTATTCATCTTTTATTATCTAATTGTATGTAGGTGGAGACTAGAAAGGTTTAGAATCGATTAAAGACGCGAAAAGGTAACAGTGAAGGGTTACTCGATATCATTTACGTGTTTTATGTGTTTTCTAGGCTAGTAATCCTATTTAGATTATGGTTAGGATGCTTAGGACTTGTGTTGTTGTTGATGGATGTTGTTAGTTGTTAATTGATATGAGAATTGATGATTTGTGATGATAAATGAGGATTTTGTTGTTGATAACATGTTGGTTTTTGATCGTCCTTGAATCCCGTGAAGGACACAGGCTGCGTCGTGGGACGCAGGCTGCGTCGTAGGACGCAGGCTGCGTCGTGTTGACGCAGGCTGCGTCACACGCTGCCAACAGAAATTTTCCTGCACTGACCCCTTTTCGTAAAATGATCATATCTCCTTCGTTACTTGCTTGTTTTGGGCGTGTGACATCCCGTTGGAACCGTAAGAGGAAAAGCTATCACCTCCAATTGGAATTTCTGCATTTGCATGTATAGAAATCTAGTTATGACCGTTTGAAGTGGACCCTTGTTTTCGTTGGTTTCCAAACAACGTTGTTTCTGAGAGGTGATCTATGTTTTTATTCATTATGCTTCACAAACTTGTTCTAATGCTTATGTATCATGTATTGACTCATGTTTATCATATTTGAACTTATATGATTCCCTATTCTCATGTTTTGTGACGGTTGGTTGTATGTTCCCACCTTTGAGTCGGTTTTTACAATGAACGGTTTGAGCACTATTTTTTGTCTTGTGCTTTGCTCTCATTCCCTTGGCTACCTCCACTTTCGTAAGGCCGGAATGTCGGAACGGGGATGTATCCTACTGCTTAATTGCATGTGTTAGTGGGCATACGACGACGTTGTTGGGAGGCGAACGCTATGCTTTGATCGACCCGGCCGTCAAATGTTGTGTACTTGCGAGGTGGTGTTATTTGCATGTAGCGTACCGCTTGTTATGAGGCTTGAGCTCTTTCCGCCTCTTTCGTGAATTGATCTACCGAATTTGGGGTACTCGGCGTCTATGATGGCCCAGTGAAGGGTTCCTTGGATCTAAACGTGATTGCAGTCGAATCGGAAAATGTGGAAATTCCGAGAATCGTGCCATGTTTATATAGAACCAGTTTAATTATCGTTCCTACTCAGGAGGAAATTAGTCTAATATACGAAATTGATTGAAAGACAAAAAAACTCGTGTGCTTCAGGGAAGGTCTTTACCTCCCGTGGGATACCCCTAATCATACTTGCGCATGTACACGATGCTTATTGCGTTTCATTACCGTGATAGAATGTCGTCGTGTCGTACGTCTTTGAATGCTGATTTCTGATATATTCATGGTCATTGCATGATTGGGCACCGTCTTCTTTGAATGCGTGATTTCATGATATTATTCATGGTCATTGCATGATTGGACACTGTCTATGTCTTGATTCGTGAATGGATGATAATATGTTGGATTCTTTGTGATCATCGCATGACTTGGCATGGTTTGTTTGTCGAGTCTCAATCTTATCAAACTTATACCGCTAACGGTGAAATGCAAGCCCTAGTGAGCGTATTCGGTTGCCTAAGAGTGTCTTCCCCGAGTCTTTGTATAACATGATGGATTCGAACTTGTATTCCATATGCTCTTATCATTATATATGTATTGCCCTATCTATCCTTATCGTATTCTCACATGTATATCTATATGTATGCATGCTCTCTTTTGTTATTTTCCTTCTTATGTACGTTTAATGTATATGCTGGAGACCCTGAGTTACTCCCCCACTGCTTGTGCGTTCCATTTTTCATGATGAACAGGTTGCTGCATGGATGGCTTTTTGTTATGCTATTTTTGGGTCGGGTGTGAGCTACGGGCGTTGTCTCTTGGATGAAACACCTCTAGACGTTGTTTTAGCTAGTTGTAATTTACTTGTCTTTTTTGTTAACACTTTGAGAGACTACGTCTCTTGTGGTATTTTTATTTAGTTTGTAATATTTTGACACTCCTCGTATTTTTCTATCTTGCATGTATAAAGGTTTTTAAAATATCGTATTTCCGCAGTTTACTTCACATGCTTGTATGTTTTATATTTCCGCATTCGCGAGGGTTGTCACAGTTCTGGCTTGTAAAACAAGTATAGGTTGTTTAAAAAATTATCATGAAGCTGAAATTGATTAATAACACTACTCTTGGTTAATTCTGAAAGCAATAGATAGGCTTGTTTCTTGACACCAGCAGTAGTAGTTTGGTCCAGCAGGTCATACACTCATATAAATCAGGGTAGACATCTTAATTTGCTGAAGTATTGTAAAGAACGAATGATATGATGAATTAATTGAAGTCCACAACCTTGATTTCTACATTAACTTTTCTTTTGCCTTAAATTAAAAATTTTAAACAGAGGTTTTAAATCCTGGATTCATTACCTCTGAATTTGAAGATGTCATATTTACTGATCTGCAATTTGAATTGTTGACTGTAGAAAGAATGTAGAAATTTGTTAGTTTAAGGTATATAATGTGCATAGTGAATATAAAGCGTAAATCTCCTTACTTTGTTATGACCTTCAGTGTACACATATGTGCATATAGAGAAAGACATATGTAAAAAGAAGATATATATTAACACAGCTATGGAGTCTTAATTTATAAGTAGTTGTGGTAGTTATAAAGTACTATGTAAACAATTACCTTAGAAAGAGGCCATACCTTAGAGGTTTGTAGGTTAGAGTTAGAGGCATGGTCAGGTTCAATTGAAGGACACACCCTGTCATCTTTGAAGTGACTGTCAGTCCCTGAAATTTGTACACAATCTAAATGTGATGATTTTAGATTACTTAGTTACACATTGTGCTGTAGTATTAACTGTTGTGGGCACTGTTGGAATGCTATTTTGATATGGGAAAAAAACACACCTTGGTTGGATTTATACAAGGCAATTAACTCAGTTGATTGTGTGATGATGCTTTGCCTTAAATGAAATATGTTCTTCTCATCTTGAAGTTTATCAAAGCTCGGTTCAATTTGTGAATCCGAATGTTCTATTGGATCTTCCGCTAAGTTAATAGTAATTTTTTGTGGAAACGAATGGGTTACATCGTGATGTTTGTGAAAATAAGTGGTTTCTAATTTACTAAAGCTGGCACCAATTTATTGTATTGCCGAAGGCGATACAACAATAGACTGTTGCCTATATAGAGGATACTACAGACCCTGGCATTGTTTTTTCTGGGGTACGCTTGCGTTTCGTGGGCAGTACTGTCCGTCTATTTGGCCTAACTCTTGTGATATAATATACTCCCTCCGTTTTTTTTTAATCTTCCCTTTTGGTGAATATATGTGAGGAGTATTTTAATAAAATGGGAAGATTAATAAGATATGGAGGGAGTATAACATTATACACTTATGGTTGGAACTATATCAGTGATTTGTGTTATTAGATTTTTGAACGCTGGTTATATATCAATTTAAGTAGGGAAAGGTGTTTACATTATCACTCGCTTTCAATTATCTAATTTACAATCGTTGCCACTAGTTAACTGTGAATTTCCCAAAAAGTGCAGATATGTTTTGTTTGCTTGTGAAAGTCTCTTGATAAGTGAATATTTGTATGGTTTTAACCCCCAATTTAGCTCGGTTTTGTTTGTCATTTGTGCTTTGCTAAGCCATTTTATGAGCTAATATCGTCTTCTAGGCGAATTCCTATGATCTAACATGTTTTGTAGGGAAAGTGACGTTTCTACGCCCTTTTTCTATATTCCCGAGCATTTGCCTAGAACCCGACGATTTGAAGAAGCAACCTTGCCCAAGTGAAAGGCATTTCAAGAAGGTTCACTAATTCGAAATAGAGAAGGAGCAAGGACAGTTTCGTAGTTGTCGGAAGATCAATCAATTGAAAGAAAGAAATCATCGCTTTACATCAAACCCTATCAACAAACCCGACTCAAGAGGTCAAGGGGGATGTTGGAAGTCAAGTCAAAGCAAAAGGAGATGAAGCGTTAGTCAAAAGCTTCCAGAAGACAAAATACCCGATCGGGCTTGTGTATACCCGATCGGGGAAGTGTGCTGCTCTGCACAAAACGGCGTCAACTTCCTATTTTTGTCCTATGTGTTTAATGCCCGACCTCTTCCCCACGAAACCCTAATGCTATATATAGATGCTTCATCCCCTCTTCTCAACACACACCTTTCTTACAATCCTCTTCTCTTCTCTTCTTACATTTCCTCTTTAGATTAGGAGGAAGGGAGAACTAGTCTCTCTTCTCTCATTTTCTTCTTCTTTAGTCTTTAGTTCTTAGTTTATTTCTGTCCCTTAGTTTAGATTAATAAGGATTTCATCCTTGTAATCTCCTTTGTGTGATTCAAGCATTGCAATTCAAGGATCGTTTATTATATGCAAGGATTTTCTATTATTGTTATCATTGTCGTCATATAGGTATTTCTGTTTTATCCCTTGTTTAATGTTCTTATTGTTTTCCGTTTGATTGTTATTCGCTTTACACATTGTCTTAGATTCATTTTAGTACCGTTATAATCGTTGTTTCATTTCCTAGATTATCAATTAGCGTCGTTATTATCACCATATAAAAAGTCAAAACCAAATAAACATGTCTATCCTAGTTTTCATTGTTAATATCATTTAGACATAGATATCATCATGAGTGAGTAGTCATCCTTTCTAGGGTGTAGGGTAGCCATGTTAGATTGATTAAAAGATGTTAATTGGATAAAGGAATTGTGCCTTTAAAACATTGTGCCTATGCACGTTTGGATTGTAATGATAGTTAACGATTTTTAGCTAAAATTATTTGACTAGTATGGAATTCTTTTCCAAGGTATATATACAGGAATTGAATACACAAAGCGTGACGTAGTGGATTAAGACCTAGTAAATCGCACTAAAAGCCTGCTAGACCATCTGATCTATGATTGTAATGAACACGCCATTCTTACGAACGCTCAATGAATTATTTGCATATCCTAAATCCAATTTCATCAATATATCAATCTACATGTGTGAACCTACTTCCCTAGATGCTTTTCATTACTTGCTTTACTATTTTTATGTTATTTTTATTTTGTTTTTATTTATGCTTTATATTAGTTTAGATATCATAAATCTCAAAACCCAGATAATCATTAGATAGAACTCAATTGCGAGACAATTCACATTCCATAGGAACACCATCTCCCTGAGGATCGACCCCTACTTCCCTAATTACATTCATTTGTTATTAGCCTAGTCTGGGTAATTTATCTTTGTATTGGGCTTGCGTCATGCCCGATCAAATTTTGCAAAATTTGATCAGGCCTGTCGCAAGCCCGATGCAAAGATAAATTACCCAGACTAGGCTAATAACAAATTAATGTAATTAGGGAAGTAGGGGTCGATCCTCAGGGAGATGGTGTTTCCTATGGATTGTGAATCGTCTCACAATTGAGTTTTATCTAATGATTTTCTGGGTTTTGGATTTGGTGATGTCTAAACTAACGAATGGCATAAAAACAAATTGAAATGAAAACGATAAAGCAAATGATAAATTAACAATAAGGAGAAGCATCTAGGGAAATAGGTTCACACATGCAAATAATTCATTGAGCGTTCGTAAGAATGGTGTGTTCATTACAATCATGGATCAGATGGTCTAGCAGACTTTTAGTGCGATTTACTAGGTCTTAATCCACTATGTCGCGCTTTGTCTATTCAATTCCTGTATATCTACCTTGGAAAAGAATTCCATACTATTCAATGATTGTGATCAAGAATCGTCAACTATCGTTAAAGTCCAAACATGCATAGACACAATGTTTTAAAAGCACAATTTCTTTTATCCAATTATCATCTTTTAATCAATCTAACATGACTATCCTACACCCTAGAAAGGTGACCACTCACTCATGATTATGTTGATATTAACAATGAAAGTTAAGATAGGCATATTTAGTTGATTTTGACAATAATTTAGACTCTCTATGTGGCGATAATAACGACGCTATATGATAATCTAAGAAATGAAACTGCGATTATAACAATATGAAAATGAACCTAAATGATATGAACCAAAAATGACAATCAAATGGGAAGCAATAAAGAACATTAAGCAAAGGATAAATTAGGAATAACTAGGTGACGATCAACGATGAAAGCGATAACAATAATAGAAATCCCTCGCATAGAAATACCGTACTTTGAATTACAACTCTTGAACCCGACTAGTAGATACAAAGATTGAAATTCTTATTGAACTAAGCTAATGTTTTGAAAGGAAATGGACAGAAATAAACTAGAAACAAATGACAAAAGAAGAAGAGAATCTAAACTAGAAAGACTAAAGCTAAAAGGAAATATAAGACTAGATTATGTAAGATAGATTGTATAATGGATTATTTCATGGATGATGATATAAGGGGCTTGGCACATCTATTTATAGTATTAGGTTTTCGTGGAGAAGAGGTCGGGCAATAAATACATAGGTCAAAAATAGGATGAAGGAGCCGCAATGCACTGAGCAGCAGGAATACCCGATCGGGTACACCACTTACCCGATCGGGTAAGTTGTCTTCTGGAAGCTCTTGACTAACTCTTCAACTTCCTTCGCTTTGAATTGACTTACAACATCCCCCTTGACTCTACAATCGGGTTTGTTGCTTGGATATGATGTAAAGCGATGAATTCTCCCGTCTAATTGATTGGTCTTCCGACAACTACAAAACCGTCTTTGCTTCTTCTCTCCCTTAAGTTAGTGAACCTTCTCGAAATGCCTTACATACGGTCAAGCTTGCATCTTCAAATCGTCGGGTTCTAGGCAAATGCTCAGAAATATAGAAAAAGGGCGTAGAAACGTCACTTTCCCTACAAAACAAGTTAGAACACAGGAATTCGCCTAGAAGACGATATTAGCTCAAAAAATGGCTTAACAAAGCACAAATGACAAACAAAACCGACCTAAACTGGGGGTTAAAATCATACAAATATTCACTTATCAAACTCCCCCAAGCTAAACATTTGCTTGTCCTCAAGCAAACATAACAAACAATACCAGGACAAGGCTGCAAGCATTGGCTACTAGACCATCAAGAAACAAATCTCAATATAAAGCTTTGAAAACATAATGAATCATAACCCAAAAGCAACGTGGGCAAGAATGATACATAGACATGGCTGAGATTTACATAACGGCGTAGCACAAAGAATTTCACTACAGATTTTCGGCTCTTGCATGATCTTTTTGACAAATGGACTCTCACGGCACACTCGAACACTCAATGTATGCAAAAAGGTGATTTCTTTATGTGTAAATGTTTTGAGACACTCACCTATCTACGACTCATGAAAATGTGTCCGCTGTCTAATAGGGTAAACAATTCAAAACACAAGTCAAAGATCACAATGCACATAGAAAAATAGCCGAAAAATGAGAAGAAGGCTTTGGGAAATGGGTGAAAGGTGGACAAATAGTTATGGTCATGTGAAGGTTATAGTGAGCTAGCAACCGACCAATGATAAATGAAAACTCAATCCAAACTTTCGATTAATTCTCGGAAAACGAATGATGAAGCCAGAAGTAACAATTTGGCTTTTTCCACACGAAACACAAGAGTGAACTCCTTCTATATATTGACTTTTTTAGGAGATACTCACAACTTCTTCTTTTATTTCTTTTCTTTCTTTTTTTTTCTTTTTTTCTTTTTCGATTCTCCTTTTTTTTTCATTTTTCTTTTCTGAACACAACTTCACTTCTTGAACTTTTCGTTTTCCCAATTCACTTTGACAGATAAGAACAAATCTTCTCAAAAGAGCACCCACACACCATAGTCTAGCTACTAGCTCAAAAGGTAGGCAGTTTTTATTTGTAGCTATTATTTTGTAAAGCACTTGTATGAAGGGGCTAATTTTGAAGGGCAAATTAAAGTAAAAAGGCTTCAAATCTTAGTGAATTATGAATGCAATGCTTATAGAAATGAAGTGAGAACCATACTTATGCGTTTTAACATGACACACATCACAAGGAGAACTACACACACCTAAATGAGACTGGGTATGAATGTACCAGTCTAAGGAGGTTCTACCTTACAATATATGTAGTTTACCAAATGTCAAGATCAAGCGTACTCATCTATAGATTCATTCCATGCCTACTGTGTACAAGACTTCCCCATGTATGCCCAATTCAATGAATATGAATCATTATATTTTGAAAGCTCTAAGTTGGGAAATGTAACATGATAGCATAGTAAACAACAAGCAAAGCATGAAAAGCATTAATTGTGTCAAATAAATTTAAAAATCTTCTCTCCTAAAATCTACTCTTTCTTATTCAAAATTTGAAAAATATAACTAAAATGCAAAAATGGGAAAATGCAATCCCTCCCCCAAGCTAAACATCACATTGTCCTCAATGTGAGCACAAAGACTAAATATGCAACGAAATGTTTAATGGGAAGAAAGGAAAAATGAAAGAAGAATGAAGCTTACTAGTCAGTGCTGACTCCCCCAAGCTAGTCTTTTGGACTTTTGACAAGGAAGGTCGTCAGAGATTCTTCCAAAAATTCTTTCATCTGCAAAGAAATCTAACAAAACAACGTAAAAGGGAAAAAAAATGCAAAAAGGGAAAACACGGGTTGCCTCCCCAGAAGCGCTTGTTTAACGTCTTGCTCGACGAATTTATCTATAAAATCATTGGGTTGAGGATGGACGCTCCGTATAGACAATATCTAAACATCCGATGATAGAATTGCTATAATAGAGTTTCAGTCTGTGTCCATTAACTTTGAATTTCTCACCATTACTAGTCATGAGTTCCACTTAGCCGTACTTGCTCACATATGTGACAGTGAATGCTCCAGACCATCGGGAACGAAGTTTTCCCGGAAAAATTTTCAGACGGGAGTTGAAAAGAAGTACTTGGTCACCGACATTAAATTCTTTCTTAATTATCCTCTTGTCGTGCCAACGCTTCGTTTTCTCCTTATAGATCCTAGAATTCTCATAGGCTTGCAAACGAAATTCCTCTAGCTCATTGAGTTGCAAGAGTCTCCTATCAGCGCTAAGCTTAGTGTCTAAATTTAGTTCTTTGATAGCCCAGTAAGCTTTATACTCTAACTCGACAGGAAGATGACATGCCTTTCCATAAACCAATCAATAAGGAGATGTTCCAATCGGGGTTTTGAAAGCTGTGCGATAAGCCCACAAGGTGTCATCGAGCTTATTACTCCAATCAGTTCTAGATCTTGAGACTACTTTCTGAAGAATTGTTTTCAACTCTCTATTTGAGACTTCTACTTGACCGCTGGTCTGAGGATGGTAGGCTAATCCTCGTCTGTGATACACACCATATTTAGCAAGCAGAGTATCTAACTGCTTTTCTCCAAAGTGAGTTCCCCGAGCACTAATCACGGCTCTGGGTACACCAAAACGTGGAAAGATGATCTTCTTAAATAGCCGTATCACAGCTCTAGCATCATTAGTAGGAGTGGCGATTGCTTCTACCCACTTGGAAACATAGTCAACAGCGACTAAGATGTAACGATTTCCGTTAGAAGAAGGGAATGGTCCTTGATAGTCAATACCCCAGACATCGAATATTTCAACTTCTAATATGCCATTTTGAGGCATCTCATGTCTCTTGGATATTTGACCCATTCGTTGACAAGCGTCACAAGCCATAACAAAATCTTTTGAATCTTTAAACATCGAGTGCCAGAAAAACCCGGATTGTAAGACTTTGGTTACGGTCTTGGACGGACCATGATGACCACCATAAGCAGATGAGTGGCATCCTTCTAAAATTCCTTTAACTTCCCACTGAGGGATACATCGTCTATAAAGACCATCTGAACATTGCTTGAAAAGATAAGGGTCATCCCAAACGAAGAATTTTGCATCATGCAAAAATCGCTTCCTTTGGTTATAAGAAAGGTCAGAAGGTAGCTGTCGACTGACGAGAAAGTTGGCCATATCAGCATACCAAGGAGAAGAGTCAGTAATCGCCATTAATGAATCATCAGCAAACGAATCATTAATGGGTGTTGGCAGTCCAATTTCAGTTACTCTTATCCTTGAAAGATGGTCAGCGACTACATTTTCTGCTCCTTTTTTATCCCGGATCTCTAGATCAAACTCTTGAAGGAGTAAAATCCATCGGATAAGCCGAGGTTTTGCCTCTTTCTTTGAAAGCAGATATTTCAAAGCAGCGTGGGCAGTGTAAACAATGACTTTCGATCCTATAAGGTAAGAACGGAATTTGTCTAAGGCATAGACAATGGCAAGAAGTTCTTTTTCAGTAGTGGCATAGTTGATTTGGGCAGGATCTAACGTTTTACTAGCATAGTAAATAGCATGAAGGAAATTTTCCTTTCTTTGCCCCAAAACAACTCCAACGGCATAATCACTCGCATCGCACATAAGCTCAAATGGAAGATTCCAATCAGGTGACTGGATTATAGGTGCGGTGATTAGAGCACGTTTGATTTTGTTGAATGCCTCAAGGCATTCCTTCGTGAAATTAAAAGGCGCATCCTTAAAAAGGAGCTCAGTCAGGGGCTTGGCTATTTTAGAAAAATCTTTAATAAACCGTCGATAGAAACCGGCGTGGCCAAGGAAACTCCTGATTCATTTTACATTAGCAGGTGGTGGCAGTTGCTCAATAACTTGGATCTTAGCTCGATCCACTTCAATACCTCTTTCAGAAATGATGTGTCCTAAAACTACACCTTCGTTCACCATGAAGTGACACTTCTCCCAGTTGAGAACAAGGTCGACTTCTTCACAGCGTTTTAGCACTTTCGACAGATTTGTCAAACAATTATCGTAGGAAATGCCATAGACGCTAAAGTCGTCCATGAATACTTCCATGATAGTCTCAACAAAATCGGAAAAGATACTAGTCATGCAACGCTGGAAAGTTGCAGGTGCATTACATAGGCCAAATGGCATTCGACGATAAGCAAAAGTACCATAGGGACAGGTGAAGGTGGTTTTCTCTTGGTCCTCAGGGTGGATAGGAATTTGGAAAAATCCTGAGTAACCATCTAAATAACAGAAATATTTGTGGCAAGCTAACCTCTCTAGCATTTGATCAATGAAAGGCAGAGGATAGTGATCTTTTCGAGTTGATTGATTCAACTTCCTGTAGTCAATGCACATACGCAATCCCGTCACAATCCTTGTGGGGATGAGCTCATTCTTCTCATTCTTGACTACTGTTGTTCCTCCTTTCTTGGGATTAACTTGGACAGGGCTAACCCATTTTGAGTCAGAAATTGCATAGATTATGCCAGCATATAGCAATTTCAGAACTTCAGCTTTAACTACCTCTTGCATGTTTTGGTTAAGACGGCGTTGACCTTGAACACAAGGTCTTTGGCCTTCTTCTAAGTTAATTCTATGCATGCAAAAGTCGGGGCTTATGCCTGTGAGGTCTTCAAGTTTATAGCCTATTGCCTTTTTATGTTTTCTCAAAACAATCAATAGTGAGTTTAACTGATTTTCGTCTAGGAGAGCACTCACTATGACCGGGCAATATTCAGATTCATCTAAAAAAGCATATTTTAGATTTGAGGGAAGAGGTTTAAGTTCAGGTTTATGTACTTCTGCCTTGGCAGGAGCATCAATTAAACTTATGAACTCCTCAACTTCTTCAGACGGTATCTCTTTACCAGTCAAGTCCCTTTCCAGCTCACTGATCTCAAAATTGTCATTCTCAGAGATATCCTCTAACAATAAAATTGCTTCTAAAGGATCCTCAATTAATCTTTTACTTCAACAACATGTATTACTTCAACAACAACATGTGTTACTTCAATGTACAAGTAGTGAAACTTCAACACTTTAATCTTTTACTTCAACAACATGAGTTACTTTAACAACCATATGTATTACTTCAACAACAACATGTGTTACTTCAATGTACAGGACTTCAAGACTTCAATGTACAGGACTTCAACGTTGTTTTATTAGACTTTAATGTAAATACCTATAACTTCAAGACTTTCAAACTTTAAGGATATTTTCTAACACTTTAGTTCATGAATAGTGTAACTTCAAAATCATTTTTTAACTTTAATATCAATCAGTTTAACTCGAAGTTTTGCAGACCTTCAACGACAATACAAGTAGCACTATATGTAACTTCAATGTACAGGTAACTTCAACGACAACACTATATGTAACTTTAACAACTATCAGCATCACTTCTATACACAATTAATGTAACTTCAATTAATGGACAATATATTATGTACTTCAACAACAACATGTGTAACTTCAATGTACAGGTAGTGAAACTTCAACAGTATGTCACTTCAACGTTGTTTTATTGGACTTTAATGTAAATACCTGTAACTTCAAGACTTTAATGTGCTACATATCTTCAGTAGAACTTCAATACTAGTTCATCAATATTATTCACTTCAATCTATAGTTATAATATTCAACAATATTCACCAATAAAGTAAAATAACAATAAAAAAAAACAAGTCTTGTAAAATTTTAATAATGAAGATACAGTTTCACTTTAACTCTGTTTTATAAAACTTTAATAGCAATATGTGTAAGAGTGTTAAAAATCACAATATCATTGTTTTCACTTCAACAACAACATGTGTACCTTCAATGTACAGGTACTGAAACTTCATCATTATGTCACTTCAACGTTGTTTTAATAGACTTTAATGTAAATACCTCTAACTTCAACGTTGCTACATGTTTTTATAGAACTTCAATACTAGTTCATCAATATTATTCACTTCAAATTATAGTTCTAATATTACTTCAATAAAATCTAATATTCTAATATTCAACAATATTCACCAGCATGATTCAGTATTAATTTAAGTTGCCAATAAAGTAAATTAAAGTAAAATAACAAACAAAAACCAAGTCTTGTAAAACTTTAATAATGAAGATACACTTTCACTTTAACTGTGTTTTATGAAACTCTAATAGCAATATGTGTAACTTCAACTAAAAAAAATCCGTAGATGCTTTAACAGTGAACAAAAATTATGCTCCAGTCTTAATTTAAACAAAACCTAGAAGAAACATCAATAATTTATTTATAATACAAAACATCAATAATAGAACTTACCATTGGCGTATTCAACAATTTGTTGATCAGACATGACGCTATTGAAGAAACCTTGCAAATATTTGGAATATTTAGACAGTAATAGTAACAAAATCTGATTGTATATTATTGTTCCAGCACAACTATGAAGCTTTTGGATGTAGAGAGAGGTTGTGAAGTTGTATTATAGAGATAGAAAGTAGTATTATAGAGGTTGTGAGCTTTTGCATGGTGGATACAGGATAAATGACTAAAACCTAATGGGTATTGTCAGATATAGTACGTTAATCTGTGTCTTGGGGCAGTGAAACCCACTAACATGCATAAATCTGATTTTCTTTTTTTTTCTTGGGCCTATTGAATCCATTACCTCTCTCTCTATCTCAACCATTGATTTGGTTGATCCAAAGGCCCTTATAAGGACTTAAGGACTCACATAATATAAGGGACTCATAAGAACCTATCTATATATATA
>JAIUZE010074053.1:0-43508 GCA_022085475.1 Heliosperma pusillum
GCATACCTCCTTGGGCAATTGTCTTCTTATGAGGAGGGACCTGGTTGGCAGTAACACCGATCTCTTCTACAAGAGGTCCAACCATCTTCATAAGAAACAAAACAATTTAAGTTACTCCTAACAATTAGCATAAACAAATAGACTACAACATAAATCCTAATCTACCCATCCTACCATTCTATCTCACAAGTTTATTATTTTATTAAGGTCAAGTTATTTATACAAGGGTACACAAACGTGCGTCGGGAGCAAAATAGCTCTGATACCAACTGTGACACCCTCAAATTTGCGGAAAGAAAAAAAAAATTATTTAAATACATAAAAGAAATAAGATAGTACAAAACGAAGGTGTCATAAAATAGAAAGGTCATTACAAAACGTAAATAATATTCTACAAAAGAAATATACAAGACGGGAGACATATCTCCCGTATAAATACGGAAATAAAAGTGTGTACAATAATATACAAACTATGAACCGAATATATGTCCAAGGTAAATACTTCGCTCGCTAGCTCGTCCATGTACCCCAAATATGCAACACCACCTGTTCGACCGCATTAAATATAAACACGGAAGCCACAGTCAGTGGGGAGTAACTCCGAGTTCTCCCAGCCACGAAATGTCGAGTTTAATGAAACATGAAAAACATAAAAGCAATGTATATAAAAAATACAAAACCTTAACATATATGATATGGTTTTCATGTTATGAAACAGTTAACTAACATATAACCTATAATATGAAAGCTATCATGTGAATTCGATAATAAAATATAACTCGAGGTAGGGAAGCTGGTATGCTGGCTCAGCGGTTACCAAGAAACATGGCCGTGATACACTCAAACCCTAATCAACACGTAATCATGTGAATCAGTTAACAATCGGTAATCCAAACTCTATCAATCTTAGCCGGCTTGCATCTCACCTTCTAACACTCATAGAATCATACAAACATGAAAGACCAATACTTCTACAAACAGGCATAAGTTCCTAGTACAGTCAATAGTCGACTTCTGTAACTCGAGGCTATACACAAGGTAGGAAAACATCCTAGTCCTAGACTGATCAGACCTAGCGACAACAGCTATTCCATCCCCCGTCCCATGACATAACCGTCTATGAGAACCTCTACTAGGCGACCCCCTAAGCAGAGATGGCTAGTACTTAAGCTGGCTCCCTTCCCAAAGCGGAACTCTTAGGATGCCATGCCCCGACTTGGAGATAAGCCCCCCAGGCCGTGACACAAACGCTATCAAGCGACAAACTCCGTATGCTCGTTAAAGATAGTACGGCCTATCAATGTCGTGGTCCAAGCTACTCCTTTAGAATTAGAATGGTCAAGACGCCATATACTCATAATTCTCTATGGGTACTTAGTCAACACGACACCAACCATATAATTAAACAGTCACGGAAACCATTTCCTAACATGTGACTAATTGCATATAAATCATAATCAAATAACATATCGCCTCATATCTACTAAGGCTAATTCCTTAATTAAATACAACCTTACTTGAAGACAAATCCCCGACCCGAGTCCCGCGACGGGTCATCATTCAAAACGGGGCTGACTAGATCTTAGTTTGACCAAACCCGTTTGGTCAAACCGGCTAGAAACAGAGTCTTTACACATTAGACTTAGACATAAAATCAACATATTCATTACATGTTATTTTATTAAAACTTCTAACATGTGAATTATTAAATCTTACGAAAACCCGCATGACTTAAAGGATATCGAATTAAACTATAATCTCGTATTATAATTTCTAACATGTGAGGAATTATAATATTATGAAAAATACTTTTAATTAAATAATTTACTTATTAAAATTTCCCACTTGTTAAATATTACAAAACACGATAAATTAACACTAAACTCAAAAACCGTCACAAGTCCAAAGTGAGGGCTCATGGGCTGATTTTGGGCCGGACCTAACATGGGCCTGGACTGGGCCCACGGCTGATTTGGGCTATTTTGGCTATTTTTATCGACTTTACTAAAAACCGTTTCCTAATATTTCCCGCATGCTTAACATATTTAAAACCCGTCCAAACAACAACAAAACAATCAAGTATCGACATAAACCCAAAGACCAAAACCCGGACCAACCCAGACCTGGCTGGACCGGCCTGAACCGGCCTGAACCAGGCCTGAACCGGCCGGTTTGGGTCGGTTTTCCAGCCCTTATTCAGCCACCCTACACGGTTTTCCCCAACAACAAACACCAAATTATTTCCAACATAATTTTAATTATCAAACAACCATTTTAACAACTAATTTAACCATCATCCATACAAAAATCATGGTTATAAATAAATCATCCAAATATGTCAAGAACACTAACATATTAAAAATTTCATACAACATAAAAATCATAACTACTTATCATGTTACTACTAAAACCATAAATAACAATAACATGAACAAAAACAAAAGGTACAACGGATATGTAACATTAAATTCGTCGAGTAACTCGGAATCGTTACCTTAGCTAGCAAAATCAATTAGCACCAAAATAAGAAGTAAATAAAAATAAGAAACCCGTCTTCTAATCTTCTCCTAAAATATACGAGTCACCAAACTCGTCTTCAAAATCTTCCCCTATAAGAAATGACAAGAAAAACATGATTAGAATTAAAAACGTGATTTTCCATAATTAAAGTGTTGAAAACGATTTTGCCGGAATTGAAAATAAACCGTACTTGAAGATGGAAAGCGAAGAGGAGATTCTAGAAATATAAGTTAGGACGGATTTGAACAAGTAACGAATGTTTTGTGACGATTTTGCTCAAGAACGATGAAGAACGCTCAAGAACGACGAATAACGATTAAAGAAAGTGTTAATTAGATCTTAATTTGATTTATTGTAAAAAGAAAAGTTGTTAGTGAGTAATGATGGAGTGTGAGCCGTGTACATATAGAAGAAATAATGAGTCGGGTTTTGAAATTGTTGTTACGGAATTGACTCGGGTTTAATAATTATATTACGGTAATTAAGTAGATATTAAGTTAATTAAATCAAATATCTAGATATTATGTTATATTAATGAAAAGAAAGACAAATATCTAGTCCTATTAGAGGTAAGAGTGCCGTGTGAAATGGTGATTGTCGGGTCTGTTTTGTAAACGGTTTGCGTAATTTTCGTTGACGGATCGATAAAGTAATAAATATCTAAGATATTATTATTAGATTAATCAAAATAATGAAAATATCCCAAAAGTGAGTGGAAAAGGATGACATGGGCGGGTGACTCATGCCAAAGTCGGGTTTCGGGTTTGTTTCGGGATTTTAGATGACTCGGGAATAGTTAAATGACGTTCGGGTTAAAACAGTAAAAGTTATTCTTTAATTCCAAATAAATTCAAAATAATTATATTAAATTTTCATAAATCCAAATAAATCTTAATAAAAATAAATTAAAAATATATTTTTTTTAAATAAAATTTCGGTCTTCAAAATTACAAGGCGAGTCGGAAAAAAAGTCAACGAAAGTCAAAGTTGACTGAAAAACGGGATTCTCATGGAATCTCTCAAAAATTCCAAATACGAACTCGGAATTTCAAAATACGACTCGTAACAATAAATTCTATTTTAAAACTCAAGTTTTGCTGAAAAGTATTCGTAAGATATTTTAATAGAAAAATTGGGTACTTTTCGGGTTGTTACACAAATAAGCTACCTTGTTTTTACCAAAGTAGCTGATTTAACCAAGATTTCAGCTACCTTGTTTTCCTGCTGGCATTTGACAAGTAGCTTATTTAGCAAATAACCTACCCGAAATGAAAAGCTACCCAGAGTAGCATTTGAGAAATAAGTTACCAATTTTATTTCATTTTATTTTTTTGCCTCTTCGGTTCATAATATTAAATACTACGAGTACTTATTTATTATGTCTATTTACGTCATTTTACTAAAAAAAACTATCTTTTTAGCTAATTAGGTTTTTCAATTTCCACATACATTTTCAGGTTTCATCTATGTTTTTAGTTATTTTTTGCAAACATAACCTTAACCTGCGAAATACTCCATATAATAAATAAACATATGATTAGATATGGCTAATCTATTTCAATATAAATCAATATGGAGTATATAATTTAAAGCACAAATTCTCATTTGTGACGGAGTAAATGTGACCATTTTTATGAAAAATATAACCATTATATGACTGGTAACATTTTATAAATGATTACTTTTTATCATAAAATGGTCACATTTAGTCCATCACAAACTTGTGACCGTCGCAAGAGAGATCAACTGAATTTAAAGTGTATATAAAAATTTGCAGATTTATAAATGTATCGAATACTCTGGCCCATTACTTCCTTCCATTATCAACGTTACATGTGCCCACATATGAAAATGGCTCTGAAGTCTGAACCTCACCTGCCACGAGTGGGGATCCTCTGTCCCATTTGGTGTCCCATTCTATGTCCCAGCCCATACAGATTTTGACACATCAACCAATCAATAGATATATTGCATATTTTATTTTTGCAGTAGGTGATGTGTCAAAAGATAAATGGAGTGGGACACAGAATGGGACACAAAAGTGGGACAAAGAATCTTTACTGACGTGCCACTCCTTAACATCCACAAATCACACACAAATTCTCATTTGTGACGGACACTATCCGTCGCAAGCTTAAGACAGATACCATATTCTCTCACAAAATACCCATCAAGGGTGAGTGGAAAACCACATGGGGGGTGCCCACCTTGTCCCTCTACCCATTTCCTCTCACAAAATACCCGTCGCAAGATCCGATCCGTCGCAAGCAAGACCTACTGCAAATCACAACACACTCTCACCTTTCCAACCCTCTTTCACCAAATCAAATAAAAAACCCAATTCTACCTTAAGACCATGCCCAAGCAAGGTCAATTGGTAGGTCATGACCTTGCTTGGTCATGCTAATTACATCATTAACCAAAATTAATTGTGACCTTGTTTGGTTAAAGCATGACCTCTTTGCCAAAGAGGTCAATTGTGACCTCTTCTCCACCCTCTTGACCTAGTTGGTGACCATCTAGGTGTCCCCAAAGTATTGGTGGGAGCAAATGACTAGTGATGATCCATGTATATATCATCTTAGACCATCCCCAAACAAGGTCAATTGGTAGGTCATGACCTTGCTTGGTCATGCTAATTATGTAATTACACAAACATAATTGGTGACCTTCTTTGTTAATTGGTGACCAAAGGTCAATTTGTGACCATGGTGGAACAAAATTGACCACCTTAGTGACCTACTAGGTGGACAATTTTTATTGGTTGAACAATATAAAAACAATAAAATAAGTATATAGTATGGATTGTGAAGTGGAAAATGATTGGGTTGATGACCTAGGTCGTGACCTTCTGCTTGGGAGGTTAAAAGTAGGTCAAGATAATTAAGGTGAGATTAAGAGTAAAATCGGGTCGCGACCTAGTTAGCGCGACCACTGCTTGGGGATGGTCTAATACGAAGTATCACTCTTTAACAAAAATTAAAATCTCACAAACGGTATCCACCCTATGATGGAAATTTACAATTTTCTCAGTTCAAGTTCTATATATTTTTTCTTCAAAACACCATTCATGTTAAAATTGAAGGCATATCTTATAAATTTTTGTCTTTCTGTTCTTTATAATTGTAGATCTGATACTTTCATATGTATTAAAATCATCAATTTTTTGCCATGTAAAAATATTCATGTCTTTAATTAAATTCAGCTTTAAGGTTTTTCACTTTTCTTTAGAATTTTTTGTATTCATGTTTTTTTATACTAATGCGGTTTTAATATAGTGTAATAGTGTTTCAATTTAAATAAATTCAATCTTTTTAACCTATTATATTATTAATGTGACACCCCGCGATTTAGCAATAAAGTAAACACATAGATTTGCAGCGTAAAATACGAGATTTTTAAAACTTTAAAAGCAAAACCGCGAATGTCACTATATTATAAAACCAAAACTTAATTTAATAAATCATTTATACAAATTGCATCTTAAATAAAAACAAGGGACACTAATCCCTTGTTTAAACACAATTAAGATAATAAACTAATATAAACTACACGCTAAGGGTAAATCGCTGTAAGAACAACGCTCGATAGCTCACTCGTCACAACCCCATGCAAACACCAACCTGCAACATGTTCATTCATTAAAACTGAATGCCACAGTCAGTGGGGGTAACTCAGGGTTGTAACACCCGCAAATGTACCCTATTTGTAAATTAAAAATATTATACGGATACTTTTCAGCGAAATTTAGATTTAGTATAAAATTTAATTTCCCTTGTCTATTTTAGAAAATCCGAGTTCGTTTTCGGACTTTACTAGGAATTCCGAGTGGGTTACGCCTTAAGGCGCTTATGGGCTTTTCCCATATTTTTCCAGTCACCCTCCTTATACCCCCCTCATAAACCCTAACTCCTTCCTTCATTTTCACTTACTTCTTCTTCTTCATCAAGACCACCAAAACCTAAGTTCCATACTTGTTCAATCTCAAAATCGTCACTACTCCTTCGTTACTTGCTCAAATCCGCTAATTTCCGTCTTAATATTTCCCTCTCATCGTCCTCTATCTTAATTGGTAATAAAATTACCGTCTTTCTCACTTTTCAATATATCCGTCTTTCTCAAAGGTGAATTATTATCATCTTTTATTATCTAATTGTAGGTGGAGACTTTCTAGATCCCGACAAAGATTACTATCTAGTGGAGGAAGACTTAGAGATCGATTAAAGACGCATAAAGGTAACGGTGAAGGGTTACTCGATATCATTTACGTGTTTTAAAGTGTTTTCTATGTTAGAAATCGTATTTAGAATAAGGTTAGTAATCATAGGAATTGTGTTGTTGATGATGGTTGTTGTTAGTTGATAATTGATATGAGAATTAATGGTTTGTGATGATAAATGATGATTGTTTTATATTGATGACAAGTCGGAGAATGAAGGATCGCGTGCCTGAGACCAGGACGCTGGCAGCGTTTCTTGTTGCCAGTTTTTCCCAAAGTCGACCCTTTGAATTCTAGTCCCGCCTTGACTTTCATTGACCCTTTGGACTTGGTCTTCTTGCATTAATGATTTGTTTGTAGCCCACTCCAATTGTCGGGTTTGGGTCTCGGGTCTCGGGTTTGACTTTGACTTTTGTTGACTTCCGGGTTTGACTCTATAAGTTGACTTTAAATATTAATGTTTCGAATATATGATAATCCCTTCGCTTGTATCGCATGTTTTGTGACAGTTTTTGATATGTCCCACTTTGAGTCGGTTTTACAAATGTTACAGTTTGAGCATTAATTTTCTATGTGCTTTGTACTCTCATTCCCTTGGCTACCTCCACGTTCGTAAGGCTGGAATGTCGGAACGGGGAGTGTATCCTTACTGCTTAATTGCATGTGTTAGTGGGCATATGACGACGTTGTTGGGAGGCGAACGTTTTGCGTTGATCGACCCGGCCGTCAAATGTTGTATACTTGCGAGGTGATGTCATTTGCATGTAGCGTACCGCTTGTTATGAGGCTTGTGCTCTTTTCCGCCTCTTTCGTGAAGGTTGACCGAATTTGGGGTACTCGGCGTCTATGACTGACCGAGTCTTGGATGCGAAATGTCATCGTATGTCGAATCGTAAATTGTTTATTCCGAGAGTCTGGCCAGGTTTTGACTAGGACCGTATTATTATCGTCGTCCTACCGGGAGGAAATTAGTCTACATATACGAAATGAATCGAATCGTGTATGCGTTCAGGGCAATGTTTTATCCCGTGGATGCCTTTTAATCATACTTGCATGTACACGGTGCTTGTGCGTGTCATTTACTGTGAGAGATGTCGTCAACGTATTGTACGTTTGGATGGATGGTTATATGATTGATTACTTGTGATATATATTTGGATGACTTGGCATGGTTTGTTTGTCGAGTCTCAATCTTATCAAACTTATGCTGCTAACGGTGAGATGCAAGCCCTAGTGAGTGTATGGTTGTCTAAGAGTGTCTTCCCCGATTTCTATCTATAGCATGATGGTTACGGATTTGTACTTCATATGCTCTTATCTTTATATATTGAATTGCCTATTTATCCTTCTCGTACTTCACATGTATATTTATATATGCATGCTTCTACTTTTTTATTTCCGTTTATGTACGTTTATTGTGATATGGCTGGGAGAACCCGGAGTTACTCCCCACTGACTGTGGCGTTCATGTTTTTCATGGATGAACAGGTTGCTTGATTGGATGGATTTTTGCTTGTGGTATTTTGGGTTCGGGTGTGAGCTAGTGGGCGTTGGCCTGGATGAATCATCTCTAGACGTTGTTTGGCTAACTTGCTAATAACTTTGTTACTTGATAACATTTTGAGAGACCTTGTCTCTTTGTAGTATATTATACTTTGGTTTGTAATCATTGACATTCCTCGTACTCTTCTAATTGCATGTAAAAAGGTTTTAAAAATATCGTATCTTCCGCTATATTAATCACATGCTTGTATGTTTTATTTCCGCATTCGCGAGGGTTGTCACAGTTGGTATCAGAGCTTTAACGCTCCCGACGCACACACGTGAACCCTAAACTTAAACTTTTTGACCTTGAAATAATAAATGAGAGATGGGTAGAAATTAAGGACTTTACTTGGTAGTCTTTGGTGTACTTGATGTATGTTAGGTTCTAACTTGTTTATTGATTGTGTTGAGTGATGTTATGTTTATTTATATCTACCGTCTTAAGGTGGATCATGTGTTACCTAGAAGAAGTATCCTCTACCGAAGATTGAAGATTCACAAGCCTAATTGAAGTGTATTTCTTCCTCATCGATGTTTTCTCTCGTCCTTAATGTATTATGCTCTCTTCCTTCTATCTAAGTGCTTCTTTATCATCTAATGTCTTCTCCCCTTGGAGATTACTCTTGTTACTTCCCTCCTCCTTATCAATTTGTATCCTTACTTTCCTCATGTAACATTTTTGTGGATGCCTTACCCATTTGTTTGTGGTATATTACACTTGGTCGGAAGAATTTTGAACTTTGTGGAATATTAGTGTTTGTTAGAATGAATTTGTGATTTGAGGAAAATGGTGTAGATCTAAATTCACCCTATAGTGTTGATTGGTTGTATCTCTGAGGAATGGTCGTAAGATAAGTTCGATGATTTTAATGCTAAATGCTTGCCATGACTCATGTGTGAATAGTTTATGGTATTTGATGGTGTAAGGTTGAATGAGTTGGCTAGGACTCCTTAACCCATTAGTGATTTAATCTTTCGAATTTAGGAGTTTGAATGATGCCTTGAGGTGTAAAATGCTTTTGAGACTAAGTGACTTCTTGTGGATTCTAGTTTATGTGTTAGAGTATAC
This sequence comes from Heliosperma pusillum, assembly GCA_022085475.1. NCBI lineage: Eukaryota > Viridiplantae > Streptophyta > Magnoliopsida > Caryophyllales > Caryophyllaceae > Heliosperma > Heliosperma pusillum. Next base: position 9,354 of record JAIUZE010074053.1, read on the forward strand.
GCTTGGTGGAAAAGTACTTGACTATAATCATTGGATTTAAAATTATGATATTATATCATGGTATCGGAGACTTGGTTGAGGTAGTAAGTCGTCATGATAGATTAAACCATGTTACTTAAGGATTATGGACATGAGTAGAATCTGATTAGATGAGCTATGACGGTGATGCCTTAAGATGTTGATGATGACGTTTTGTTCGGTGTTCTACCTTGTGGGCCATAGGAGTTGAAAGGAGATTAGTATGAAGAATTCCTTGTTAGACCTTCGGTTTTGAAACCTTTGAGAATGTGTCAAATTTTGGAGTTGAGAAAATGTTACTATGCTTGAGTTGCAATTCCGCAATTGGGAATCCGTGTTATATAAAAGGATGGATGAATAGGGTTGTAATCTGTAACAACCCGAAAAGTACCCAATTTTTCTAGTAAAATATCTTACGAATACTTTTCAGCAAAACTTGAGTTTTAAAATAGAATTTATTGTTACGAGTCGTATTTTGAAATTCCGAGTTCGTATTTGGAATTTCTGAGAGATTTCATGAAAATCCCGTTTTTAGTCATCTTTGACTTTTCTTGACTTTTAAGTCGTCTTTGACTTTTCTTGACTTTTTAAAGTCGTCATTGACTTTTCTTGACTTTTAAGTCGTCATAAACTTTTCTTGACTTTTAAGTCATCTTTGACTTTTCTTGACTTTTAAGTCGACTTTGACTTTCGTTGACTTTTTCCGACTCGCCTTGTAATTTTGAAGACCGAAATTTTATTTAAAAAAAATAATATTTTTAATTTATTTTTATTTAGATTTATTAGAATTTATGATAATTTAATAAAATTATTTTGAATTTATTCGGAATTTATAATAAGGTTTTACGGTTTAAACCCGAGCATCATTTAACTATTCCCGAGTCATCGTAAATCCCGAAACAAAACCCGAAACTCGACTTTGGCATGAGTCACACGCCCATGTCATCTTTTTCCACTCACAATTAGATCTTTTAATTGTTTCGATTAAACTAATACAAATATCTTAGATATTTGTTACTTTATCGATCCGTCAACTGAAATTACGCAAATCGCTCGAAAAACAGATCCGATTCCTCTCCTTCCACACGGCTCCTCTTCCTCTAATAGGGCTAGATATTTTCATTTCTTTTCATTAATATAACATAATATCTAGATATTTAATTTAATTAACTTAATATTTAATTAATTATCTTATTATAATAATAAAACCCGAGTCAATTCCGTAACAACAATTTCAAAACCCGACTCATTATTTTCTCTATAAACACACGGCTCACTCACCACATTACTCACTAACAACTTTTCTTTTTACAATAAATCAAATTTAGATCTAATAAACACTTTCTTTAATCGTTCTTGAGCGTTTTTCGTCGTTCTTCATCCGTTCTTCGTCGTTCTTGAGCAAAATCATCATAAAACCTTCATTTCTTAATTAAATCCGTCCTAACTTATATTTCTAGAATCTCCTCCTCGCTCTCCATCTTCTAGTACGGTTTATTTTCAATTCCGTCAAAATCGTTTTCAACATTTACTTATGGAAAATCAAGTTTAAGTTCTAATAATGTTTTTCTTGTCATTTCTTATAGGGGAAGATTTTGAAGACGAGTTTGGAGACTCGTATATTTTGGGTGAAGATTAGTAGACGGGTTTCTTAGTTTATACTTCTTATTTTGGTGCTAATTGGTTTTGCTAGCTAAGGTAACGATTCCGAGTTACTCGACGATTTAATGTTACATAGCTTTTGTTTCTTTTGTTTTTGGTTCATCCTTTGTTTTTGTTCATGGTATTATGATTTATGGATTTTTAGTTAGTAACATGCTAAGTAGTGGTTATTATTATGTTTTATGAATTTATAACATGTTGGTTGTTCCTGACATAGTTGGATGATTTATTTAAAATCATGATTTTTGTATGGATGATTATTAAATGGGTTGTTAAAATGGTTGTTGTTAATTAAAAACATGTTAGAATTTATTTGGAATTTTGGTTGTTTGAACCGTGGAGAATGGCCGGAAAAACCAGCCCAAACCGGCTGGTTCAGGCCCGGTTCAGGCCGGTCCTGGTCCGGTCTGGATTGGTCCGGATTTGGTCCGTTGGTGTTGTGTCGATGTTTGATTGTTTGGTTGTTGTTTTGACGGGTTTTAAATATGTTAAGCATGCGGGAAATATTAAGAAACGGTTTTTAGTAAAGTCGATAAAAACAGCCCAAAACAGCCAAAACAGCCCGTGGGCCCAGTCCAGGCCCGTGTTAGGTCCGGCCCAAATCAGCCCATAAGTTCCCTCTTTGGACTTGTGACGGGTTTTTGAGTTTATTGTTATTTTATCGCGTTTTGTAATAATTAGCAAGTGAGAAATGTTAATAAGTTAAAATATTTAATTAAAAGGTTTTTCATAAAATTATTATTTCTCACATGTTAGAAATTATAATACGAGATCGTAGTTTAATTTAATATCCTTTAAGTCTAGCCGGTTTTTAATAAGATTTAATAATTCACATGTTAGAAGTTTTAAAATGACATGTAATGAATATGTTGATTTATGTCTATGTGATAAAGACTCTGTTTCTAGCCGGTTTGATCCAACGGGTTTGGTCAAACTAAGATCTAGTCAGCCCCGATTTGACTGATGACCCGTCGCGGGACTCGGGTCGGGGATTTGTCTTCAAGTAAGGTTGTATTTAATTAATGAAGTAGCCTTAGTAGATATGAGGCGATATGATATTTGATTATGATTTATATGCAATTAGTCACATGATAGGAAGTTTTTCCGTGACTGTTTGATTATATGGTTGGTGTCGTGTTGACTAAGTACCCATAGAGAATTATGAGTATATGGCGTCTTGACCATTCTAATTCTAAATGAGTAGCTTGGACCATGACATTGATAGGCATTACTATCTTTAACGAGTATATAGTTCACTGCTTGATAGCTTTTGTGTCACGGCCTGGGGGGCTTATCTCCAAGTCGGGGCATGGCTGCCTAAGAGTTCCACTTTGGGAAAGGAGCCAGCTTAAGTACTAGCCAACTCTGTCTAGGGGGTCGCCTAGTAGAGATTCTTGTGTACTGTTTTGTCATGAGACGGGGAATGGAATAGCTGTTGTCGCTAGGTCTGATCAGTGTAGGACTAGGATGTTTTCCTACCTTGTGGTATAGCCTCGAGTTACAGAAGTCGACTATTGACGTGCTAAGAACTTATGCCTGTTTATAGACGTATTGGTCTTTCATGTTTGTATGATTCTATGAATCTTAGAAGGTGAGATGCAAGCCGGCTAAGGTTGATAGAGTTTGGATTACCGGTTGTTAACTGATTCACATGATTATGTGTTGATTAGGGTTTGAGTGTATCATGGCCATGTTAACGGTAACCTCTGAGCTAGCATACCAGCTTCCCTACCTCGTGTTATAGTTTATTATCAGGATTCACATGATAGCTTTCATATGCTAGGTTATATGTTAGTTAATTGTTTCATAACATGAAAAGCATATCGTATATGTTAAGGTTTTGTATTTTCCATATACATCTCTTTTATGTTATTCATGTTTTATTAAACTCGACATTTCGTGGCTGGGAGAACTCGGAGTTACTCCCCACTGACTGTGGCTTCCGTGTTTATATTTAATGCGGTTGGCAGGTTTGTGATGCATACTTTGGGTACATTGACGAGCTAGCGAGCGAAGTATTTACCTTGGACCTATATTCGGTTCTTAGGATTGTATATTATTATACACTCTTTTATTTACGTATTTATACGGGAAATATGTCTCCCGTTTTGGATATTTATTTTGTATAATATTATTTCCTTTTTGTTGAACCTTTTTATTTTAAGACACCTTCGTTATGTATTCTCATCTTTTATTTAGTTAAATTATTTTTTTTTCTTTCCGCAAATTTGAGGGTGTCACACAAGGATCATCTCAACATTTGACACACAACTTAGAACACAATAACAACAACTTACAACCTAGAATTACACAAATATTACATAGTTTACTTCTTTCTTTCATACAAGTTTTAGATTATAGTTTATGCAATTTCTTAGTATTTCTCAAGTGTTTTCATAAGCTTTTGTTATTGGGTTGGATATTTGTTCTTTACTTTCGTTCTTACATAATTTGCATTCCAATCTCGGTAATTTTGTATCCTTCACTTATGCAGTTTTCATCATCATGAACTTTGATCTAATTAGTCTTGTTTTCATATTATTGTTGTTAGGAAACTCATCTAAAAGTAATCTAGTCAAAACTGAAATATCGTTTAACATGTCATATTATATTTTGTCTAATCATATAATCATGAAATTCATCATTAGAATCATTACTAGTATAATCACCTTAATCACTTTAGCACTTATATTTCATAGTTTAATGTCCTACATCTTTTTCCTCTTAATTTATTTAATCACATAGGTTAATTCTAATATTGTAAGATTATCATTGTGGAAATACAATAAATAGAGTTGAAATATTGAAATGATTTACTAGTTAAAATGAATTAAAAGAAGAGTCGATAGCAATAGAACCACCTAGTTTGTTTCTTCCTTTGGTTGTGCCAAATTCTATAACTTTGTTTAGTGGCCATAAACAATTGTTTGCGTTAGTCAATTTCCGTCTTAGAAACGAGAGTTGGGATGGAAATTAGGACTACCAATAGGGGTTTAGTGACCTAACCAGGCTGAGAGGACGTTAGGACCCATTAAAAAATCGGTACGAATCCGAGAGGAATATACCGCTACAAGGCTTAGACAATCGTAGTAATTCTAATGTTGGTATCAATAAAACTTTTAAATCATTTGACATGTATTTCTCTTTCTCTTTATCAATTTGATTAGATAGTTTACTTAACTGTTTTAGATAGTTTATTTTCTTGTTGTTTAGTTAGTTTACTTTACTGTCCTTTTAATTATCGTCCTTAGTTAGATTTTAAATATCGTCACCTTTCTTTCCGTCAATTAGATTAGATTTATTTTATTGCAATTTACATACTTGTCATTTAAATATCGTCATTTACATACTTGTCATTTTATTATCGTCATTTACATACTTGTCATTTTATTTTATGTTAGTAGTTTAGACAATCACCCTAAATGAATCGAACTTAAATGAAAATCACTCCATAGCAATTCATAGTTAACACGTACTCCCTGTGGATCGATCCCTACTTCCCTAATTACATTTCTTATGTTGTTAGTCTAAGTGTGGGTAATTATTTTTGCATCGGGCTCGCGACAAGCACGATCAAAATGACACGCACTAGCACCATGTACAAGCCGTATAATTAAAATCGCATCCACGGGATAAGCATTTCCCTGAACACATACACGATTCATCATTTCGTATATGTAGACTAATTTCCTCCTGGTAGAACGACGATCATATTACGGTCCTAGTCTAAATCTGGTCAGACTCTCGGAATCACATTTTCCGATTCGACATGCGATGACATTTTGTATCCAAGACTCGGTCATACATAGAACCCAAGTACCCCGAATTCGGTCAACCTTCAAGAAAGAGGCGGAAAAGAGCACAAGCATCATACAGGCGGTACGCTACATGCAATGACACCACCTCGCAAGTATACAACATTTGACGGCCGGGTCGATCAACGCAAAGCGTTCACCTCCCAACAACGTCGTCATATGGCCACTAACACATGCAATTAAGCAGTAAGATATACACTCCTCGTTCCGACATTCCAGCCTTACGAAGGTTGAGGTAGCCAGGGGAATGAGAGTACAAAGCACATAACAAATAGTGCTCAAACCATAACATGTGTAAAACCGACTCAAAGTGGGACATATCAAAAAACTTCACAAAACATACGATACAAGCGAAGGGAATATCATATATTCGAAACATTAATATTTAAAGTCATTACGTAAATTTATACGATAAACGAACCATCAGAAATATTATAAATGAAAACATATCAAAGAAAAGTAAATAGAATTCCAGCGTGTGCCAGCCGGTCAAGGGGACCGGCTGTCGGCTACCCGGCTGGCACCAATATCAACTTGAAATACAAATGAATAAGCAGTGTGTCCGAGCAGGTCAAAGGGACCGGCTGCCGGCTACCCGGCTGGGACCAATATCATACGAGAGAAACGAAGGCAAAATAAGGTGTGTCTCAGCCGGTCGGCCGGGTGAGACATAATGCATACTACAATTTTACGTAACAACAATTCAACATCAGCCACTCCCCAGCCGGTCAGCTGACCGGCTGCCGGTCGGCCGGCTGGGGTCAATATTGCACGAAAATCCTCACATATCACAAATGAACATTTAACCAACATCAACCATCATCATAAATCATCACTTCTCATTATCAATTATCAACTAAGAACAATTATCATCAACAACACGATTCCTATGATTACTAATCCTATTCTAAATACGATTACTAACATAGAAAACACATAAAAACACGTAATGATATCGAGTAACCCTTCACCATTACCTTTACGCGTCTTCAATCGATTTCTAAGCCTTCCTCCACTAGATAGTAATCCTTATCGGGGTCTTGAAGGTCTCCACCTATACAAAGACGACAAAAGATGAATATAATTCACCTTTGAGAAAGACGGATAAATTGAAAAGTGAGAAAGACGGTAATTTTATTACCAATTAAGATAGAGGACGATGAGAGGGAAGGATTAAGACGAAGTTTAGTGAATTTGAGCGAGAAACGAAGGAGTAGAGTCGATATTAAGCCTGATCAAATATGGAGTTTAGGTTTTAGGTGGTTACTTGGTGAAGAAGAAGGAGTAAGTGGAAATGAGGGAGTTAGGGTTTGAGGGAGTATAAGAGAGTAAGTGGAAAAATATGGGAAAAGCCTAAAAGCGTCTTAAGACGTAACTTACTCGGAATCTCGCGTAAAGTCTGAAAACGAACTCGGAAATTCTAAATTAGACACGGGAAATTTAATTCTAGACTAAAACTAAAATTCGCTGAAAAGTATCCGTATAATATTTTTAATATAAAAATAGGGTACATTTGTGGGTGTTACAATCACCCCCACCTTTTAAAAAGTTTTGTCCTCAAAACTTGAGTGTAGAAAACAAAATATCAAGGACAAGAATCGGTTTTCAAAATTAACACGAAAGCTTTTACAAGGGAAACATTAATGGAATGTTGTTCTTCTCGAAAATGGTTTAAAGAGATTTTTCATAAGTGCGAAACTTTATTTACGGATCACAAGAATGCCCGTCACGAACGAGAACTCTAGCTATCCAAATCAAATCAAAGTTGAAATAGTGAAATTGAAAATCAAAACAAGCGTTAGTAAGTGCAGGACTAGTCATCAGACGTCTCCAATAATAAGTCCAAACATCCAACCAAACGCAAAATCCAAATATAAAAGCAAAAGAAATCCATTTTCTCCAAAAAGAGGGTACACAATCCATCTTTAGACTTCTTTGAAAAGTTAAATTAGAAATACAATAAGGAAATTTGAAGGTTTTCTCAAAGATAAAATCAAAATAACAAGACATTACACGTACATAGAGCGACTCGACCATCTCACGCACAAATCAGGGTAACAAAATAAATACAAAACACGCTAAAAACGAAACAAATCGAACTCTTAGGGACAGGAAGATCACGATGAAGTCGGCTGGAAGATCTACAAGAATTCGACATCACTAACTCTACTAATAAACTAGTCCTCAAGAGAATGTAATTTACCTCAATTACACCTTAACCATTCTAAATCGCTAAACTTTATAAACATTATTTACAACAATCCCAATCAAAGCAACAAACATAATAATCTAAGATCCAACTAGCCTCATCCAAGGTCTTACGAGAAGGGAAGATCCACAATCCGTTATCGATTGTAATGATTCTTTAATATGCCATAACATCCTTAATTCGATCAGTACTACGCTCGAAGCCTCAAATATAAATAGTCACATTAGTAAACTATGGTAATTATAATCCTCAAGATAAATGAGTTCACCATTCTAACTCTATATTCCATAACAACTGAGTGAAAGTCCATAGACCTTAATTAGACTCCTCTAATTATTTACTAAATTACTTGTTAATTTAGTATTTAATGATCTATGTAACATGCATGCAAATATAAAGACATTTATATAAGAGAAGAAATTTCCTCACATTGGTATGGAAAATATAAGGGCACAACAAGAACTCCTTCTTGTTGATCTTGAGCTACAAATATGGTTGAACACAAATAATCTCCAAAGTAGAAGATCTCCTCTTAGTTGCACCAAGATGAACCAAACAATCTACCCTTATTATTAACTAGATAATAAGATAGATAATATACTACTAATATTAGACTATATTACTACACTAGTAATACTTAGGAAATATTAGTATATGAGAGTTGTAGTGAGAAGATGAGTTTTGAGAGATGAATGATAAAATAAGTAAGAATGAAGAAGTGAATAAATTGAACAACAATTGCTCAATTTATAGCCATAAGGGCCGGCTCTTTCATCACCCAAGAGTGACTTTTTTCTTCTTATTTTATTGCCATGTAAGGTGGTAATGTGTTGTAGTGAATAAAATGATATCATGTTTACTATTCATGTCATAAGCATATGTTGCTTGTGAGTATGAATAAGAACAACCATCATCACCATTTGACTTCACCATAACCGGCCATGTGAGCCTCAATTTGATCCATTTTGATTTTTGATATTTGTCCCACAAATACTTATTAATCATATGCTTAATTATCTTGTATAATTAAGTGTTAATTTGATCATATAACAATTATATGACACAAATAAATGAATAATATGTACTTAACATTTTAAGTAGTATTCTACCATTATATCAATATATAATGGGTCCCACAATGCTTAGTTAATTTATTTTACAACTCTTTGTAAATATAATTAACTAATTACCTCTATCTCAAAACCTCAACTAATTTAGTAATTTAACGATTAATTACTAAGTTAAATCTTATTTAATCGTATTAAAATAAGATATAAATTTATTAGTCAATTATCGCATAATTGAAAAATAAGTTTAATCGAATTTGAGTTCTTAACTCAATTTCTAACAATTAACTCTCGTACATATCGAATATATGTAATGTACTAATTAACTGTATCGTATACAAATAATTAGTTACTATTTGGATTTCATCCTTTAGGTGTGACCGAAAGGGATCAGTTGATCACCGCCGTCAAACGACAATAACGTCAAACTCTAGTCAGCCAACCGTTATTGATTTACGTTAATCAACTGACTAATCATATATATATAGTCAATAAATATCCCAATTATATTCCTTAATAAGATTTATTATGTGGCGCACTATTGTGGAGGACACCTACTCCAACAATCTCCCACTTGTCTGACACAAGTGTGCGTCACCGATTCTCTTGTCTCTTTATCTCATCTCCCACTCAACGCAAGGTGTCTTCCAGGTCGCACTTGCGATTGACAATATCTAGAGTGGTTTTCTCGATAGGGAGAGTAACTGTCTGACCGGAAAATCTACCATAGATCTCTTTCCGAGCGTGGCCACGCATTTACAGTAACTACTCCTCGAGTGGCCTAAAGATGTTTTTACCCAACGTGGGTGGACAATTCCTGTTGATCCATCTACTCTGTATGATGCAGATCACCATGATCCAGAAGAAGTCCATCGGCCTCCTTTTACGGCACGACCTAGAACATCAACCAAAACCAATCGGAAACTGCACCGACTCAGATAGACGGTCGCCAGTCAAAAGAATCGACTTATAGGAATAAGGTAGAAGACCCTGCCACGACCAGGCATCAAACAATTGATTTAAGGGTCTCTATCATGTCACTGTCCGACAGAGTGTCTTACAGTCTGTCTATGTAAACGATTAGTCATCTCCATGACCCCATGGTGCTGAACCAACCATCGATCGACTTACAATCTAGTCATTTCGAGACGTCACCTCAGTTGAGTGACTAGGGACAAAATACTAAGTTCGTCTTATTCACTTGAATAGGGTCCAACAATCTATTCGGATAAACAAAGTATTAAATTTAGTCAAACTAAATAAAAGAGTTTAAAATAAAACTCGAACAATAAATGCCATTATCATATATGCAATAATTAAACAACATTCAATTATTACATATTACATAATCTAAAACTAAAGGAATTCTGGCACACGTCTCAATCCCATTGTGACGACATGACCATCATGCTTAGCCTTTGATAAAGGCTTGGTTAAAGGATCAACAATGTTGTCATCTGTCCCAACCTTACAAATGTCAATTTCCTTTCTGTCCACGTAATCTCTAATTACATGATATTTCCTAAGTACATGTCTAGACTTGTTACTAGACTTGGGCTCTTTTGCCTGAAAAATAGCCCCACTGTTATCACAATAAATTGTGATAGGATCTTTGGCAGTAGGGACTACTGATAGTCCTTCCAAAAATTGCCGAATCCACACAGCTTCCTTTGCAGCTTCAGACGCTGCAAGGTACTCTGCTTCTGTTGTAGAATCCTGTAACGCTTTGCTTGAAACTCTTCCAGCAAACAGCTCCTCCATTCATCATATAAACGTAGCCGGATTGAGATTTCATATCATCCCGATCTGTTTGGAAACTGGCATCTGTGTAACCCTTTACACGTAACTCAGTCTCGCCTCCAAACACTAAGAATGAATCCTTAGTCCTTCTCAAGTACTTAAGGATGTTCTTTACGGCTATCCAGTGACTCTCACCTGGATTTGCTTGGTAACGACTTGTCATGCTCAAAGCATATGCAACGTCGGGACGAGTGCACATCATAGCATACATGATTGATCCAACAGCAGATGCGTAAGGGATCAATTTCATGCGTTCAATCTCCTCGGGTTTTGTGGGCACTCTGACTTGCTCAAGGTGATCCCACTTCCCATAGGAATAAAGCCTCTCTTAGAGGTCTCTGTCTCAATCTTGAACCGATCAAGAATCCTTATCAATATAAGTCTCTTGACTTAATGCTAGGTATCCTTTTAGATCTATCCCTATAGATCCGGATACCTAATGCGCTGGGGCACTCGCCTAAGTCTTTCATTTGGAAATGTATTCCTAGCCACACTCATCCTTTACGAAGTGAGCCATTGGAAATCATTCCCACTGAGTAGTATGCTCAATCTACATACAAGACTATAAAAGTTACTTTACTCCCACTAAACTAGATTCATAAACAACAGGTTCCTCGACCCTTCGAGTGAAACCATTTTGTTTAATACTGATCGAAACGATGATTCCAACTCCGGATTCTTGCTTGGAAAAACAAGAGTACATAGATGGATCTCTTAGTTTGCATACCTTCTTAGGGTTTTGATGCCACAAAACCTTCAGGTTGTGTCATGTCCCCAGCCTCTTCTAGAATCCCATTCAAGAAGGCGGTCTTGACATCCATTTGCCAAATCTCATAATTATGAAATGCGGCAACCGCTAAGATAATCCTTATGGATCGAAGAATGGCGACTGGGGCGAAGGTTTCGTCATAGTGAAGACCATGAACTTGGGTGAAACCTTTTGCCACCAATCTAGCTTTATAAACATCATTATGTTTGTCTATGCCACTTTTTATCTTATAGATCCACTTACACTGAAGAGGTCGTACCTCCTTAGGTAAATCAACCAAGTCCCATACTTGATTGTCGTACATAGAATCCATTTCGGATTGCATGGCTCCTAGCCATAGCTTTGAGTCGGGACTAGAAATGGCTGCTTTGTAGGTAGTATGTTCGTTACTTTCAAAAAGTAACACATTATAGTCATCACCTTCCTCTATAATACCAAGGTATCTATCAGGTGGATGACTAATTCTGCTTGACCTCCTAGGTTCCGAAGGAATAATGACCGTACCAGACGAAGAGGGAACGTTTTCCTCGTCGTCCTTTCCGGTTTGTGGCTCTTGGACTTCATCAAGTTCAAATTTTCTCCCACTCTGTCTTTTAGAAATAAAATCACTTTCTAAAAAGACTGCATCACGAGACACAAACACTTTGTCCTCGTGTTTATTGTAGAAGTAATAACCACGTGATTCCTTTGGATATCCTACAAAAAGACATTTGTCAGATTTGGGTGCGAGTTTATCGTCAGACTTATTCTTAACAAAAGCCTCGCATCCCCAAATTCTCATAAATGACAAATAAGGAACTTTTCCTGTCCATATCTCATATGGAGTCTTGTTTGCCGCTTTAGTCGTGCTTCGATTTAGTGAAAATATTGCAGATAAGATAGCAAAACCCCAAAAATAATCAGGAAGCTCTGTTAGACTCATCATAGATCGAACCATATCTAATAAAGTTCGATTTCTCCTTTCGGATACACCGTTTAATTGAGGTGTTCTAGGAGGAGTCCATTGTGATACTATACCACAATCTTTCAGGTGTGAATCAAATTCATGGTTCAAGTATTCACCACCACGATCGGATCGTAGGGTTTTAATCTTTTTATTCAATTGGTTTTCTACTTCATTTTGAAATTCTTTGAACTTTTCAAAAGCATCACTTTTATGCCTCATCAAGTAGACATATCCATATCTACTCAAGTCGTCGGTAAAAGTAATGAAGTAGTGATAACCACCTCTAGCTCGGATAGTCATTGGACCGCATACATCCGTGTGTATAAGTCCTAATACTTCACTTGCTCGTGTTCCTTTTCCCGTAAAAGGAGCACGAGTCATCTTGCCTAGAAGACAAGATTCGCATACGCCATAAGATTCGTAATCGAATGGTTTGAGTACTTTAGATGAAACAAGTCTCTTTATGCGTCGTTCGTTTATGTGCCCTAAACGACAATGCCAAAGGTATGATTGATTAGGTTCACCTGTTTTGAGCTTCTTGTTTTCTACATGATAGACCTCTTTTGCAATATCTAGAACATAAATACCTCCAATAGAAATGGCCTCGCCATAAACCATTTCATTAAAAGCAAAAGTACAACAGTTGTTCTTAATACAAAATGAAAAACCTTCCATGTCTAACACGGAAATGGAGATAATGTTCTTGGTAAGAGTTGGTACATAATAGCAATTATTTAAATACAACTCTAAACCATTAGGCAAAAGAAGAACGTAGGTGCCCACGGAAACTGCGGCTACCTTAGCTCCATTTCCCATGCGTAGGTCCACGTCACCCTTGGCTAGTGCTTGCACGTCCCTCAGCCCCTGTACATGATTACAAAGGTGAGAACCACAACCGGTATCAAATACCCAAGAAGAGGTACTAGCAAAGTTAATATCTATCATATAGAGTGATGAAAGAATTTTACCTGACGTTGTCACACAACCGTCTTTCTTATCTTTCAAGTACTTGGGGCAATTGCGTTTCCAATGCCCTTTGCCATTACAATAATAGCAATCCGCCTCCGCGTGTTTGTTGACTTTGGGTTTGGCCTTATAAAAGACCTTTGCCTTTCCCTTGCCGGATTTCTTGAAAAGAGTCTTACCCTTTCCCTTGTCCTTCCTCACCCCAAGGTTCATGTTCTTCATTTTCATGGAAAGAACATCCTTGGGTTCACTCCCACTAGCCTCCATGTCCCTCTCAGCTTGGGTGAGGAGTGCATGGAGTTCATGGAAACTCTTGTCCATGCCATTCATGTTATAGTTCACCCTAAATTGGGTGAACTTAGGTGAGAGTGAATGAAGGATCTTACCCACCACCAAATTCTTCGGAATTTTGCACCCTAGACGCTCTAAGGTGTCCGCGTGCTCAACCATTTTGAGCACGTGTGGGCCAACTTTTTGGCCCCTTTGAAGCTTAGTGTCAAAGAATTTCGTAATTGCCTCATATTGAACAATTTGAGGGGCTTGCGAAAACATCGAAGTGATCCTCGTGAATATCGCATATGCATTGAGAGAGATCAATTGGAGTTTGAGTTTGGGTGAGATTGACCAAATCAAGACATTCTTGACGTCATTAGCAACCTTCAAATAAAGGTCATACTCGGCCCGAACCACCGCGGACGATCTAGGCGAGGGTTCGGTGGGGGGCTCTTCGACCAAGTAGCGAAGCACGTTATCGGATAACGCGGCGCTCTTGATCGTTGATTCCCATTCAACGAAGTTACTTCCGTCATCCTTAAGGACACACTTGTCCATGACGGACCTCAACCATGAGTCCTTACCCAAGGTTGCAACGTTTGATGATGTTGACATTATGCGAATATGGTAACTACAACAAAAAGAAATATATAAACATTCATTGTTAATTTACTTGAAAAACATTTTAACAAGTTTAGCATTCATATAATGACCTCTCACTAAATTATATAAATGATTCCAAGACCCATCTTAAATAAAAATAGTCATCGCATGCTACTTTTATCTAGAAATGGTAAGTCTTTACTTGACTAATTCTACCGTTAGAACTCTTGGTTGACGGATTTCAACTAAATCCATCTCCTAGTCCCAAGATAACGCTTATCTCGTTGAGTCCAATCCAATTTTAGCTTGTGATCGTATCACCCTACTTACCCGAGGTAAAAAGGGACCCACGAGCGTGGTAGCCCTAATGAACACGGGATTCATAGGTGTTATTAATTGGTAAGGCTAATCTCAATTTTTAAACATGTGAGAGATCTTGTCAATTTAGTTATTAATTCCCTATAAGTGAACTAAGTCGGTGAATTGTGAATAACGTTGAATTGACAATAACGGTAAATAAAATGCATGTGTGACGATTTTGGCATGAGCGTAAATAAAGCAAGCAATCAAGCAACAATAAAATCCTAGTATGGCCACCTAGCTAATCAAAATTAACTAGATAGTTACAAATTCGGAAACCAACTCCTTGGTCCCTTGCCTCTTCACTTGGAACACCTTCCAAAATGGCACCGTCTTGAGGGAGTCACCGGTCTTCATAAAAATAATTACAAATATACAAATATACCTATTATACATTTATTCTATAAAATAAAATTATTAAATTATACAAACCGGCGATACGAGATCGCAATAAAATTACAACCAAACCGTTATTCCCTTACATTACGGGTAATAACGATTAAAAACAACTAGGCCATACTAGGTACAAAATTTGCATAAATTATTAAATAAATGACATTCATTCATTCAACCATAAATTAAATAAATTGCTGCAAAAATTCATGCCAAAATCGTCCTAGATTCAATTCATGCTCATTGTAGCTCGATTTTTCCGGGATTTATTGATTTTTAACCATTAAAAATCACTATCAACATTTAAATCGCATTTAAATTCAAACTAATTAACTAAACTGATTTAGAACTCAAAATTAGTCACTACTAATTTTGTTGGTCATTAATTAGATCGATTTGATTTCATTTGCTAAATATTACGGTTTAATCATAACAATTATGAAATAAAACCAAAATAAAATATAAACATCATAAAATTTGAAACCAAAAAATTTGTACATTCTGGAAAATTTCCAGGAACTATAAATATAAAAATATTTGCTGAAAAAATTTAAATTAATTTTATGAACAAATAGCTTTGTATTTAATGGTTTTATCAAATAAAAACATTAGATATAGTAAAACAGTGAAACAAATTATGAAATTTCACCAAGAGTATCAAAGTCAGAATGTTAAATGTACAAAAAATTTTCAAAACCAGAAATGGACGTTTCATTTTTATGAACATTATAATCTCATACTATCGACTTTTATCGTATAAAAATCAATGAACATGCAATACATAAGTAAAAGTCATGAAATTTTACATACAATATGTAAGAAATGCATGTGAGATCATATTAAAATTTCATGTCCAGAATCAACATGCAACTATTTTTAGTTAACTTTTAACTCATAAAATGCATGTTAACTCGCTTTAAACGCCAAAAATCAAAATAAATAGCAAATTAACCCCTAAAATCACGAAATTTAACCACAAATATTTTGAGGTCAGTAGGTATACATTCACCAAAAATGTTTGTCAGAATCGTATTTTAACTCAAAATCTTTGATTTATTAGTTATCTTATAACTTTAATAAAAATGTCAAAAATAAACATGCATGCTACAAGCTAGCTCTGATACCAATTGTAAGTCCATAGACCTTAATTAGACTCCTCTAATTAGTTGCTAAATTACTTGTTAATTTAGTATTTAATGATCTATGTAACATGCATGCAAATATAAAGACATTTATATAAGAGAAGAAATTTCCTCACATTGATGTGGAAAATATAAGGGCACAACAAGAACTCCTTCTTGTTGTTCTTGAGCTAATAATATGGATGACCACAAATAATCTCCAAGGTAGAAGATCTCCTCTAAGTTGCACCAAGATTAACCCAAATAATCTACCTTATTATTAACTAGATAATAAGATAGATATTATTCTACTAATATTATGACTATATTACTACACTAGTAATACTTAGTAAATATTAGTATTTGAGAGTTTTAGTGAGAAGATGAGGTTTTTGAGAGATGTATGATCAAATAAGCAAGAATGAAGTAGTGAAGAAATGAGCAACAATTGCTCTCTTTATAGCCAAGGAGGTCCGGCCATATTGATCACCAAAGAGTCATTTTTTCTTCTTATTTTATTGCCATGCAAAGTGGTAATGTGTTGTAGTGAATAAAATGATTTCATGTTTACTATTCATGTCATAAGCATATGTTGCTTGTGAGTATGAATAAGAACAACCATCATCACCATTGACTTCACCATAACCGGCCATGTGAGCCTCAATTTGATCCATTTTGATTTTTGATATTTGTCCCACAAATACTTATTAATCATATGCTTAATTATCTTGTATAATTAATTGTTAATTTGATCATATAACAATTATATGACACAAATAAATGAATAATATGTACTTAACATTTTAAGTAATATTCTACCATTATATCAATATATAATGGGTCCCACAATGCTTAGTTAATTTATTTTACAACTCTTTGTAAATATAATTAACTAATTACCTCTATCTCAAAACCTCAACTAATTTAGTAATTTAACGATTAATTACTAAGTTAAATCTTATTTAATCGTATTAAAATAAGATATAAATTTATTAGTCAATTATCGCATAATTGAAAAATAAGTTTAATCGAATTTGAGTTCTTAACTCAATTTCTAACAATTAACTCTCGTACATATCGAATATATGTAATGTACTAATTAACTGTATCGTATACAAATAATTATTTACTATTTGGATTTCATCCTTTAGGTGTGACCGAAAGGGATCAGTTGATCACCGCCGTCATACGACAATAACGTCAAACTCTAGTCAGCCAACCGTTATTGATTTACGTTAATCAACTGACTAATCATATATATAGTCAATAAATATCCCAATTATATTCCATAATAAGATTTATTATGTGGCGCACTATTGTGGAGGACACCTACTCCAACATTAAGCACTTCTCTTCTTTTTCTCACAAAAAACCGACTCCAATCAATAAAAACGAGCAAAAAACTGACACAACGGTAGAATATACCTCGACTACTAAACTAGCTCGGCAAAGGTAGGCTTAGTTTAGGATGTAGTTAAGGGCAACATGCAGATATGGCTTTTTGTGGAGTTAATAGGGTAAAATGAGGAAAAGGAAGATGCAAATATTTCCAAAATACGTAATACCGACCACAAACCCAATGCGTGCAGGCAATAAGAAATCAAAGTTCATATACAAGCAAATGTCACGAAATATGGGGAGTAACTACTCTCATTCCTAGATGAACTGGTCATAGATGTCACCAGTTATAGGCTCTAAAACTCAGAATATATAAGTAGTTTGCCAAAATGTTGAGTCAAGTCTAATAATCAAATTTAAATTCCAAGACAAAATTCAATAGTTCACTACTTCAATTTTACTAAATAAGTCAAGAAAGGTGCAAAGAATAGCATAGAATAGACTTGTAGTGCAATTTCATCATGAACAAGACTCCAATCTGACTCGACTATATGCAAAAATAAACGTGATATTTTGATTTTTTCAAATTTTTTCTAATTAACATGAATTGTAAACGTGAATGCAATACAAATGCAAATGCAGACGCAAAAGGATGTAAAACACCTCCCCAAACCAAAACAGACAATGTCCTCATTGGCCATAGCACAACAGCATATAAGGGAAAGGAAAAAAAAACAACCTACTACATGTTCCTAAGGAATGAAATATATACGAAGAATGGAAAAAACAAAAGGAACAGAAAAACTCACAAAACAAAGCTTCCCCAAACCAGCATCAAACTGGGGGTCGATCGAGTAGAAATTCTACTCGATCGAGCACATCTTCAGACATGACCGCTCGATCAAGTAGGTCTTCCTTACTCGATCGAGCACTTTCTGAATTGCACGGCCGACGACTGTGAGCAGCTGATTTCCTCTTCGTTTTCCTGCAAAAACGATGCCAACGATACCCAAAGAAAAATACCAAGCATTGTCTAACAGGAAAACAAGTTGTTTATCTAAACTACGGATTATTGCGTAATAGTCTAATTGTCTAATTGTCTAACGAAAACGCAATAAATTGTTTTTACAAATTGCACGGGGTTGCAAACCCGGCTAGTAACCAAATAGTTTTGTGACAAGGCCACCGTCAGGCCTTTGACTTGCGGAATTACCCTCAGCTGTGGTAATTTCTGACTTCTTTTTCCACAATCCCTGGGGTATAAGCGCAGCGGTGGGCTCGGAGTGACTAACAATGTTAGGCATCTTCGCTGTCACGGTAGTCTCAACAGTCGAATCTTCCATGAAAATAAAACTGTCGAAGACGGAGTCAGAAGTACTCATGTCTTCCTCCTGATCAGTCTTATTTAACCCTCTCTTTCCGCGTAAGAAGGTTCTTCCGGGCTCTGAATCAGCTTACACTAACTCGGGCCCTTCGGGACCTGCGCATACACAACTATAGAGAGAAAAGATAAGAACAGTCTTAAGGAATTAGAAATTCCTTAAGACGAGACAGAAATAAATAACAGAAAATTAAATGGCCTCCCCGGCAACTGATCGGTTCTGTCGCGGTCCCGAAACAAAAATAATTTACCCGGACTAGGCTAACAACATAAGGAATGTAATTAGGGAAGTAGGGTGTCGATCCTCAGGGAGTACGTGTTACTTATGAATTGTTATGGATTGGTTTTCATTTAAAATCGAGTCACTTGAGTTATTTGTCTGAACTATTAACATAAAATAAAATGACAAGAATATAAATGACGATATGTAAGAACAAATATGTAAATTGCAAAGTAAAAAACCCAAAACAGAAGACATACCCGATCGGGTTGTCACGTACCCGATCGGGGAAATCCTCTGATCTGGATATTAACAACTAAATTCTATCTAAAGACGATATTTAAATAACAATATTGAAAGTCTAACTAACTAAACTAATTAACCAGAGAATAACAATAATAAAAACTATCTAGGAACGGAAATAAAAAGACGATAAACTAACTAGATAACGATAAAGTAAACTATCTAATAACAGAATTAAAAAGACAATAAAATAAACTATCTAAAACGATAAAGTAAACTAACTAATCAAGTTGATATAGTGAAAGAGAAATACATGTAAAACTAGTTAAAAGCTTCATAGATACCAATATTAGAATTACTTATGATTGTCTAGGCCTTGTAGCGGTATATTCCTTCCGGATTCGTACCGACCTTTTAGTGGGTCCTAACGTCCTTTCAGCATGGTTAAGTCACTAAACCCCTATTGATAGTCCTAATTCCTATCCCAACTCTCGTCATAAAGATAGAAATGACTAATACAAACAATTGCTTATGGCCACTAAACAAAGTTATAGAATTTGACACGACCAAAGGAAGAAACAATTTAGATGGTTCAATTGGTAACTACTCTTCTTATAATTCGTTTAACTCGTAAATCATTTCAAATATTACAACTCTATTTATTTTATTTACACAATGATAATATTACAATATTAGATTTAATGTAATCTATGTGATTATGTGATTAAGTAGATTAGTAAGAAAAAGATGTACGAAATTAAACTATGAAATATAAATACTAAAGTGATTATGGTGATTATGTTAACAATGATTCTAATGACAAATTTTAGGATAATTTGATTAGGTAAATTATAATGTGGCATGCTAAATAATACTTTGGTTTTAACTAGATTAATTTTAGGTTGATTTCTTAACAACAACAATATTATAAAAATGATACTAGTGAGATTATAGTTCATGGTGATTAAAATTGCATAAGTAAATAAGATTAGAGAATTACCAAGTCGGAATATGAGTATATAAGAACGAAAGTAAGAACAAATACCCAACCAAATAACAAAAGCTAAGTAAACACTAGGGAAGTACTAAGAAAACTATAAAAACTTGTAAGAAAGTATGCTAAAAGAAATGATAATAGATTATTAGATTATTGTAAAAGTTGATGATAAAAAGATGATTGTTGGATGCCTATTGTGTGTGATGATCATTGGCTTTTATAAGGCTGCATGGCTGCTGATCCTCTTGCAAATTCGTACCCTAGTCAATGCATTAAACAACCCATTTAAGCTCGGATTGAAGAAGAGCCAAGTAACGTCTTCTTGCAGGAATACCCGATCGGGTAACAGGCAATCCGATCCGGTTTTCTTGTAAGTCGGATTTTCCGTCTTTTCATCTTAGGCACGGAATCCTATGCCTTAGTCTTTGGTCAATGCACTACGGAATTGGGCTTGGGCTGATCTCCTCTTGACTTGGGTTGAATTTTCCTTTTAAAGCTCAAAGCCAAAAATCTAAATTGAGTCCATTCGAGGAAAGATGTTGCGGAACCGTAATCAAATCGTGAACTGGCCATCATCAATTCCTTGAAAACTCGTATCCTAGTGTCTTTGCTCCATAAAGTAGGAAAATATAGCAAAACCGCTTCATTTCCTATAAAACGAGTCAAAACACGCAAAACAACTAGAATAGCAGTATTAGCTCGTTAATCACTTAACAAAGTGCATAAATCGTATAGAAATCGAGCTAAAACGGGGGATAAATCAATACAAAATATCACTTATCAAACTCCCCCAAGCTAAACCCTTGCTGGTCCTCAAGCAAATATAACAAGCATAACTAGGACAAGGGTAGCTAACGATGATCAATCTATCATGCAAATCTCAAAAAGTAAGCCCTAAAAAGTAGATGAATCATAAACCCACAGCAACAAGGGCGAAAGAAAAATGCGAAACATGGTTGAGATTTACATAACGGCGCAGCATAGAAAATATTCTTCGGACTTTTTCAGCTCTTGCATGATCTTTTTGACAATGGACTCTCACGGTACACTCATCACTCAAATATTTTGTAAAATAGGAAATATTGGTTCAAATTTGAAGTGACACTCACCTATCTACAACTTATAAGAATGTGCCCGCAGTCTAGTATGGTAGACAATCCTAAATCATTAAGTAAAACTAATCATGATCAAATTATAATGTAAGAAGCACAAGTAAAGTAAAGAAGAGGCTTGGGAAATTTGGGTAAGAAAGTGGACAAATGAATTTGGTCATGTGGAGCTTAAAGTCAAGCTAGTAATAACCAAATGTGTAGTGGATACTCAATCCAAATCATACCAACTCCCATCGATAATAGTCAAAGCCAAAAGCAGCATATTGGCTTATTAAACATTAGAATCAAGATACAACTTCCCATAATTTTCTTTCTTTTCATTTCATGGAAGCGTTTTTCCTCTTTTCCTTTCTTTTTTTTCTTCTTTTTTTTTTTCTTATGAGCTTTCAATTTCATTTTTCTTTTTTCTTTTTCCATAATTTTTCAAAGCTCTTTTTTTTCTTTTTCTCTCTTTCACCAAAACCCGGAAATCAGTAATCCCGAGACGGCTCACACCAAATGGTGGAATTATCATAACATCGCAAAAGCACAGAACACCCCTACACAAATAGTTGGTTACTAGCTCAACAAGGGTAGGCAAATTTATAATGTAGCTAGAAAGAAGGGTGTTTATTGTGAAAGGTGAACAAGAGATTGAATGGCTTCAAAATGTAGATCATGACAGTAATACTTATAGAAAATGGAATAAAAACCATACTTATGCGTTTTGATGTAACAAAGACTACAAGGAGAAACTACTCACTCCTAAACTGGGATCGGGTTCAGATGTACCGACCACTAGAGGCTCTACCTTACAATATGAGTAGCTTGCCAAAGTCAATATCAAGCTTAATTAAATCCAAATGCAATTTCCTATCTACTGTGTACAAGACATCCCCATGAATGCAAAATTCTTCATAATAAAACGAAACATCAGCTTATAAAAACTACAAAATGAGAAATGTAAGATGGAAATGATCTTTCCTTTTTGTTTTTTTTTTCGAATTTTTTTTTTTATAAAAACTAAAAAGAAACTAAGAAAACTAAAAAGAAATAAACTAAAAGGAAAACTAAAAATCTACATGCAATCCTAAATGCATTTCCTAAATGCAAATCCTCCCCCAAGCTAAAACCTCACATTGTCCTCAATGTGCATGCAATTATAACAGAAACAAACCGAGAAACGGTTGACAGCACATGGAACAGAGAAACGGTATGAAATTCTAATGGGAAAAAGGCAAAAGAAAACTAAAAATGTGAAAAATAAAGGAATAAAATTCTTACAAAATGGTTAGCCTCCCCCAAGCTAGTATAAACAAGGGGAGCTCATCATCAAATCACAAATGCCACCAGCTACGGCCTCTCCTCTCAGAAGGAGGTGGCTCGGGTTTGGATCCAGAAGCATCTGCATAGTGGGTATCATATGCAGAATGATAACTACCATGAGAAGGAAAGATCCCGGTTGGGTTGCTGGCTCCAAAGGTTTGATACTCCTCCACTTGGTGATCAGGAAAATCACCTCCATACCCTCCAAACCTCTCTACGCCATAGTCGGTTCCACAATAATCCGGTCCGGTTCGCGGCACACCTGCACCATAAGCAGCACCATACCTCCCCTCGGGCCAAGTATAAAAAGACGGGTGGGGGCCCTCGGGTCTAATCACACCTTGCCTAGCAAAGTGGTCATATATGGGGTGCAAAGCAAGCTGTTGGTCGGACTGAATCCTATTGACAGACAATGTTAAAGCTTCAAACATGGCGGCTACATCGCCCTCAGCATGGGTCGAGTGAGAGGATGATCCAACCTCAGGGCGGCTGGATCTAAGCTGAACAGGGGGGTCAATGGGAGTAATATCCCCAACAGGAAGGTAGTAGGTAGGTCGAGGTAAGATAGACTCACTCGCTTGAAGTGGAGGTCGCTGCCGAAGAATTGGAATTTGCTCTTCCTCGGCGGTCAACTTGACCGAGTCACAGCCAGCAATCCTCCAAATCATATGGGGGTGAGAAGCACGAAACCAGTTGAGCTTAACAAAGTATGCATAATCTAACCCATTTCTTATCTCGGTGGGAGGTGTAGTCAATGCCTGAAGGTCGGTGGTGGCTTGGTTAAAGCCACAAACTCCCATAGCTAAGTGAGTGATAAGACCTCCATATACAATGGCTGTGTTCTTAGGATTAACAGCTTTGGTCAACTGAACAGCAAAATGATACGGTATACTAACAGACCACGGTACATCACCATCCACATTCAAAAATCCTCCTAACATTTCTAACTCTACTCGTCTCACCAAATGAGGTTCAACACGACCCAAAAAGGTCCATCCCATGAATCTTTGCAAGATTCTAATGGCCGGATGATGTATATGTTGGTGTGGGACATGGTCCCAACGAGAGACAGGGTAAGTCGAAATAGCACTCCAAAGCAGGCTAACATCAAAGCCTTCCGGAGGTGAGATAACAGTGTTTGCAGTGGTGAGACCAAAATAACTAGCAAAGTGCTCCAAGTTCATACTATAATCATCATTGAACAAACGAAACCGAACTTGGGGCATAGTGTTTCTATTTCTAGACCGATGCAACTCGAATGAGCTCAAAAATTCAAGAGTTAATTGGGGGAAAGTCTCATAGCTAAAGTTCATGCTAGCACTCATACTTAGACCCCTAAACAACACTTTAACATGCTCAAAAAGTTTCATATGCCTTAAAGAAGAAACATTGAGGAACTTGGTAGCCCTCATACCTTTGCTTTTTAGAACGCACCATTTTTGCCATTGCTCATGTGAGCTAAATTGTACATCCGGGAAGTTAGGATCATGCATAGCATTCCCTTGATTCTCGGGTTGTTCATTAGCATCAAGCATTTCAATATCCTCCTCTTGTGCTCTACTACTCTCTCCTTGAGTGAAGGTTCTTGCCCTCTTTGATTTCCTTAGTAAAGGTGCCATTTTCTACAAATAACTAGTATTAAAACACTTCATTTGTAAACACAATTTGATAGTCATAAGTGTTATAATACTTAGCTTTAAGCACAAATTCAAGTATAGTGACCTTAGTAAAACATTGTCATGCTATCTTTTAAGCACAAATGGATGTTATAAGCATAGCAATATGTTAATTAGGTGAGCAACATATACTTGAATGAATTTGGCTACTACCTAAAGGTACCAATGCTAACTTAACATGACAAGATCATAAGTGCATAGTATAAAGCATGAATTCAAGCATCATACTATCACTTAAACAAAAGTTCTTAGCATAAAGTAAAGATGGGCATCCAAATTAGCAAATAAACATCCAAATCAAAGTAATCATCCTAATTAATCACTAGAAATTCAGTCTATAGCATGTAAGAATTATTAGAAATCCAATTTAAACAAGTTTTGCAATCAAAATCAAGAACCCCCAAATTGGAGTTAGGGTTTGTTTATGTTGGATTTCTGAAAAATATAGAGAGATTTAAGTAACTAAAGTAGAAATAACTTACTTGATGATGATTAGTAGTTGCCCTTGATGAACTATAGAAACAAATTTTGGAAAAATAGACTAAGAATTGAGGGTTTTGAGAAAATTTCAGCTTTTAGATTGAAGAACACGGGTATAAGGTAGTAAGCAAAAGGGTAGCAAATGGGTTTTATAGAAGAAAATAGAGTAAAACACGAAGCAGACCATTTACCCGATCGGGTAGACATGGATCCGATCGGGTAAACCTGCTGATCCGGTTTTTGTTTCTATTTTCTTTGCCACTTGCTCTTACCTTTTGGCTATGTCCTTGCACATACTTACTAACCTTAGTGATCTTGACAACTTGTGCCAAGGATAGCTTCGTCTTGTCTCAATAGGTCCTCCGATTCTAAGTACGAAAATCTATTGACGAAATATGCAAAATAACAAGTAAAACGAAGAAAATGTTCCTAACTATTACAACATAAAATCCAAAAATAGAGTCCAAATAAAATAGTCCAAAATAAAAATCATTGTCTAATAAGTAAAAGAAAAAGAATGCATAAAGAAAAAGAAAAAGACGGGTTGCCTCCCGACAAGCGCATTTTGAGTCTTGCTAGACTTTGTTGTTCTATCCCTCCTTAAGCCTTATGAAGGGATTTTAGCTCTTAGTAGCTGGATTCGTCTTTGAAGTTTCCACATTTACCATTTTGCCAACACCCATGGCAATCTCATTCTTCCGCAGTTTTGAAAGCTTCGAGGTCGCCAACCCCAACGCTCAACACATCCCCCTTTTTGTCAAAGGTGGCACTCGATCCACCTATTTCAAATGTGATCCTTTCTCCCTTCACATCAATACAAGCTCCAACCGTATTTAGGAAGGGTCTCCCTAATATTATATGGTCATCCCTTTCTCCCTTTGAATATATTACATAAAAATCGACGGGGATGAGGAAATACCCAATCCGTATTGGGACATCTTCCACAATTCCTGCCGGAGTATGCATAGATCCATCGGCAAGTTGGAGGCTAGTACTAGTGAATTTCATTTGTATGGGGCAATCTTCATGATAGACATCAAAAGGCATGACGCTAATTGAAGCTCCTAAGTCACACAATGCACCTCTTACCTTATGGAAACACATGGTGAAAGAAATGTTGAAACAACCTGGATCTTTAAGTTTCGAGGGAACGAGGATCTTCCCTTCTTCAAGGTTAGGTTCCTTGTGATTATCCTTGGTTGCTTCTTTTTCCTTAGATATCTTGTCAATCCTTTCTTCTAATTTTGAAAAGACTTTGTTTGTTGCCAAATTTGCCTCTTCAATCATTTCTTCCAATTTCCCTTGTGCTTTTATCATTGACATGATCAAAGCTTCGAGACGAGATGTCTCCTCATGTGTAAGGGCTTTGGTTGGTTTGGATAGCGTTGGATTGTTGCTAAGTTCATGGGGTAACCTATAAATTGTCTCCTTACTCTTTCCATTCCCAAGAGGGTGATCACAAGGTTTGTCACTAATCATGTCAATTGTGACAATTGATGGCACGTCTCTCTCTTGGGTATTATGACTAGAACTCGATGGAATCAACTCTTCCACTCTCTTTTGGAGAGATAGAATGGTTGATTTGATTGAGTTTAGGCTAGAAAGGAAGTAAGAGCTCATGTTATGTTGGGTTTGGGTTATCTCCCTAACTTGACATCTATTAGACCATTTTGAAAAGGTGGGTATTGTGGTGTATGAGTAAGTGGGGTTTGATGAATTTGTGGGTGAAAGGGGTTTAAGGTTGTGAGTTTGTTCCCACATCGTTGAGATACATGCCCTATCCCACCACAAAGTTCACATGGTGTTGTAATTGAAGTAAATGGATTGAAAGCTTTGGGACGATACAATGTACTTTTCGGGGTGGTTTCGTTGGATTGACTCGGACAAGCTAAGGAAATGGTAGTGTCAACTTCATTTGAATTTTCCACTCGACTCTTCTTTCGCTCTCCCCCATTGGTTTGCGAACCTTCCCCTCTTTCATTTTGTGATTTAGTTGATAGGGTTGACAAATTTGTTCTAAACCTACGGTGAAAAGCGACGACAATCTCTTCCCACTGCATAGGTCTTGTGGCTTCCTTTAAGCGACGGGTGAACCACCATTTTGCTTCTCCCTTTAGTGATAAAAGAAAAAGGGTTTCTCGAATTTCGTTCTAGGTGATTCCCTCCCTCACAATGTTTTGACAAAGCTCACAAAAGGTTTGAAGACGGTGAGACGGGTTTTCGTCTGGTTTTCCTCTAAATTGGTTACCCTCGATGAGAGCAATCAAGGTCAAATGGACCCTTAGGATCCCACTAGCAAGCACAAAAACCCGTTACCTTGGATCTTCTCTAGTTAGCACCATTTTATCAACCTACAAGAAAAACACAAAAGAGAAAGTTAGAAATGAATTATGTACGGTTGCACCTAGAAATGATAGAAATAAAAACCAACAATTCACAAATAAACAAAACCGTGCTCCCCGGCAACGGCGCCATTATTTGATCAGTTCTGTCGCGGTCCTGAAACAAAAATAATTTACCCGGACTAGGCTAACAACATAAGGAATGTAATTAGGGAAGTAAGGTGTTGATCCTCAGGGAGTACGTGTTACTTATGAATTGTTATGGATTGGTTTTCATTTAAAATCGAGTCACTTGAGTTATTTGTCTGAACTATTAACATAAAATAAAATGACAAGAATATAAATGACGATATGTAAGAACAAATATGTAAATTGCAAAGTAGAAAACCCAAAACAGAAGACATACCCAATCGGGTTGTCACGTACCCGATCGGGGAAATCCTCTGATCTGGATATTAACAACTAAATTCTATCTAAAGACGATATTTAAATAACAATATTGAAAGTCTAACTAACTAAACTAATTAACCAGGGAATAACAATAATAAAAACTATCAAATAACGGAAATAAAAAGACGATAAACTAACTGGATAACGATAATAAAAACTATCTAATAACAGAATTAAAAAGACAATAAAATAAACTATTTTAAACGATAAAGTAAACTAACTAATCAAGTTGATATAGTGAAAGAGAAATACATGTAAAACTAGTTAAAAGCTTCATAGATACCAATATTAGAATTACTTATGATTGTCTAGGCCTTGTAGCGGTATATTCCTTCCGGATTCGTACCGACCTTTTAGTGGGTCCTAACGTCCTTTCAGCATGGTTAAGTCACTAAACCCCTATTGATAGTCCTAATCCTATCCCAACTCTCGTCATAAAGATAGAAATGACTAATACAAACAATTGCTTATGGCCACTAAACAAAGTTATAGAATTTGACACGACCAAAGGAAGAAACAATTTAGATGGTTCAATTGGTAACTACTCTTCTTATAATTCATTTAACTCGTAATTCATTTCAAATATTACAACTCTATTTATTTTATTTACACAATGATAATATTACAATATTAGATTTAATCTAATCTATGTGATTATGTGATTAAGTAGATTAGTAAGAAAAAGATGTACGAAATTAAACTATGAAATATAAATACTAAAGTGATTATGGTGATTATGTTAACAATGATTCTAATGACAAATTTTAGGATTATTTGATTAGGTAAATTATAATGTGGCATGCTAAATAATACTTTGGTTTTAACTAGATTAATTATAGGTTGATTTCTTAACAACAACAATATTATAAAAATGATACTAGTGAGATTATAGTTCATGGTGATTAAAATTGCATAAGTAAATAAGATTAGAGAATTACCAAGTCGGAATATGAGTATATAAGAACGAAAGTAAGAACAAATACCCAACCAAATAACAAAAGCTAAGTAAACACTAGGGAAGTACTAAGAAAACTATAAAAACTTGTAAGAAAGTATGCTAAAAGAAATGATAATAGATTATTAGATTATTGTAAAAGTTGATGATAAAAAGATGATTGTTGGATGCCTATTGTGTGTGATGATCATTGGCTTTTATAAGGCTGCATGGCTGCTGATCCTCTTGCAAATTCGTACCCTAGTCAATGCATTAAACAACCCATTTAAGCTCGTTTTGAAGAAGAGCCAAGTAACGTCTTCTTGCAGGAATACCCGATCGGGTAACAGGCAATCTGATCCGGTTTTCTTGTAAGTCGGATTTTCCGTCTTTTCATCTTAGGCACGGAATCCTATGCCTTAGTCTTTGGTCAATGCACAACGGAATTGGGCTTGGGCTGATCTCCTCTTGACTTGGGTTGAATTTTCCTTTTAAAGCTTAAAGCCAAAAATCTAAATTGAGTCCATTCGAGGAAAGATGTAGCGGAATCGTAATCAAATCGTGAATTCGCCATCATCAATTCCTTGAAAACTCGTATCCTAGTGTCTTTGCTCCATAAAGTAGGAAAATATAGCAAAACCGCTTCATTTCCTATAAAATGAGTCAAAACACGCAAAACAACTAGAATAGCAGTATTAGCTCGTTAATCACTTAACAAAGTGCATAAATCGTATAGAAATCGAGCTAAAACGGGGGATAAATCAATACAAAATATCACTTATCAGCAACGGCGCCAAAATTTGATGCGTGTCGTTATACACCAAAAATAAAACCTAAGTCTACTAACTAAGAAGATAGCGGAAGTAGGGTCGATCTCCACAGGGAGGAAACTAACTAAATGTAATCTAAATCTGCCAGTAACAATCTGGGGGGTTTTGAAAAGGTTTTAACTAAACTAAATAAGATTAAAGGAAGAGAAATAAAGGTAGAAATTAAAATGAATTAAATCAGATAAAAGAGAAATATGCTAGGATTCGGTCCACTGCAATATCGGCAATGGTTTTCTCCTCTCGGTCTCAAACCACCCTAGGGATTTTCCTAATTAACTCTCGTCCTCTTAGGAGTCACCTATCAATTCTAAGCAAGTCTTCCCTTCCAATCTCTCGATCCAGGTCGGGGTTAACTACCTAGCCAGTCTCCTGCGTGTACTCATTCGACTTAACCTCAATTAAATTGCTTAGACTGATTCTCATATTCAAGACTAACTAAAATAATCTATCCTAACATGCCTCTACTACAGTTTCCCCCATCCCAACATACAAGAGAATTAGCTACTCATGTTATTAACGATGCTAACAAAGACGATTGAACATATGACGATGGACATAATAAAATCGTAATTAACAAGCATGAACAATAACAACGCAGTAATTAAGAAGAGTAAACAGTGATTAAGGCTAAAACGAAGGTTAAGAATAAAAGAGAGAAAGTAGTTTACAATCTTAGCAATCCGGCGTAAAGAATGAATCCACGTCGATAAACCCGAATGTAAACTAAAGGAATAAGAAAGTTCAGAAACTAAAGTTGAAAGATAAATGTCTGCTAAGCAGACGATAATCCCCTCCTAATGACTGAATGTCTCCTAATGACGTAAATAAGAGTCTTATATAGTACATAACACGACTCTAAACCCTAATTAAGCTATGGACTTAAGGCCCGTGATAGATTCCACTCGATCGAGGGGAAATACCCTTCGACCGAGGTCTTTATTGGAGGAAATCACTCGATCGAGTAACAATTCTACTCAATCAAGCAACTCTTCAGCGGCTACCACTCGATCGAGCACAGGACAGCTCGATCGAGGAACTCTTCTCTTCAACGCTCCTCGATCGACCAAAGGCATAGTCGATCGAGGTCTTTTGGCCTATCGTGCAGTGTGAGTCATGACTTTTGCTTGATTATGAACGGTTTCGCGCTTTCCCATGCAAAAGCTTCTATTCCGTTCCTTCCATTCTCCTAAATACATGCAAAGTGGACTGTTTCGGCTCGATTTCTGCTACTACGTAGCTTGTACCTACAAAATAGTAATGAAAGTACAAAGTAGCCAAGTAGGGGCATATGGTGACATAATATCACCTAAATGACATATAAATGCGTGCATAAATGGACTAGAAAGTCTATATAAAATACGCGCATCACTTACTATGATTTGAATGCTCATATGCCAATTAGAATACTCATCTTTACTTTATGCTAAGAACTCATGCTTAAGTGGTAGTATAATGCTTGAATCCATGCTTAGTATTATGAACTTATGCTCTTATTGTGTTAATTTAGCATTAGTACCTTCAAGTAGTGCCCAAAGCTCAATATTCAAGTGTAATGTTGCTCAAAATCTTAGTGAAATATTGTTATGCTTAAAAACAACCATTTGTGCTCAAAAGTAGCATGATAATGTTTCACTTTTGAAATTATGCTTGAATTTGTGCTTAAAAAACTAGTATTCTAACACTTATGCCATCAATTTGTGAAGTGTTATAATACTAGTTTCTTGTAGCAAATGGCACCTACAATAAGGAGATCAAAGAGGGCAAGAACTACCAACCAAGGGGAAAGTAGTAGAGCTCATGAAGAAGACATAGAAATGCTAGAAGCTGAAAATCAAACCGGAAATCAAGAAGGACAAGGTGCTATGCATGATCTTGATTTTCCGGATGTTGAGTTTAGTTCAAACAAGCAATGGCAAAAATGGTTCATTATCAAAAGCAAAGGTATGAGAGCTACCAAATTCCTAGATATTTCTTCTTTAAGGCACATGAAGCTTTATGAGCATGTCAAGGTGTTGTTTAGGGGTCTAGGGATGACTGCTAGTATGAACTTCAATTATAAGACGTACCCTCAATTGACCCTTGAATTCTTGAGTTCATTTGAATTACAAAGATCTAGGAACAAAAACTCTATGCCTCAAGTTCGGTTTCGATTATTCAACGATGACTATAGTATGAACTTAGAGACCTTTGCTGGCCAATTCGGTCTCACCCATGAGGATACTGTTACCTCACCTCCCGAAGGCTTTGATATTAGCCATGTTTGGAACACCATTTCTACTTACCCTGTCTCTCGTTGGGACCATATCCCACACCAACACATTCATCATCCCGCCATTAGAATCTGGCAAAGATTCATGGGATGGACCTTCTTGGGTCGTGCTGAGCCTCATTTGGTGAGACGGGTAGAGTTAGATATTTTATGAGGGTTCTTGAATGTTAATGGTGATGAACCTTGGTCGATTAGCATTCCTTACTATTTTGCCGTTCAGTTGACTAAAGCTATTAATCCAAAGAACACTGGCATTGTTTATGGAGGCCTTATCACTCACCTTGCTACGCGAGTTTGTGGTTTTAACCAAGCCACCAGTGACCTCCAGCCACTGACTACACCTCCCACCGAGATGGGAAATGGGTTGGATTATGATTATTTTGTTCAGCTAAATTGGTTTCGTGTCTCTCACCCCCATATGATTTGGAGGATAGCTGGCCGTGATTCGGTCAAGTTGACCTCTGAGGTAAACCAGATTCCACTACTTAGGCAGCGTCCTGATCTTCAGGAGGGTGAGGCCATCTTACCCCGTCCCACTTATTTTCTTCCTGTTGGGGATATTACCCCCAATGACCCCCTGTCCAGATTAGATCCTATCGCCCTGAGGTACGATCATCCTCTCAGTCGACCCATGCTACGGGCGACGTGACTGCCATGTTTCAAGCCTTGACCTTGTCCATTAATAGAATTCAGTCCGACCAGCAGCTTGCTCTGCACCCCATTTATGATCACTTTGCGAGACAAGGTGTGATTATACCTGAGGGCCCTCACCCGTCTTTCTAAACTTGGCCCGAAGGGGGGTATGGTAGTGCTTATGATGCAGGTATGCAGCAGACCGGACCTGATTACTGTGGTACTGACTATGGAGTCGAGAGTTTTGGAGGTTATAGAGGTGATTTTAGTGGTCACCAAGTAGATGAGTACCAGTCCTTAGGAGCCAGCAACCCTACCGGGATCGTTGCTTCTAGTAGTAGTTATTATTCTGCAGATGATACCTATTACACAGATGCTTCTGGATCCGCATCCGAGCCGCCTCCTACAGAGAGGAGAGGCCGTAGCTGGTGGCCTTTGAGATGAGATGACGACAAGCTCCCCTTGTCTATACTAGCTTGGGGGAGGCTAGACATTTTGTAAGCTTTTCCTTTCTTTCTTTTATTTTTAGCATTTTTAGTTTTTTTTTAGCTCCTTTTCCCATTAGAATTTCATCTTGTTTCTCTGTTCTATATGCTACCAACCATTTCTCGGTTTGCTTTTATTATAATTGCATGTACATTGAGGACAATGTGAAGTATTAGCTTGGGGGAGTATTTGAATTTAGGACTTACTGCATTTAGGATTGCATTTAGATTTTTACTTTTCTTATTTTCTTCTAATTTTATTAGTTTATTTTTAGTTTATTATTTTTCCTTGTTTGTTTTTATCATTTTGAAAATCTAAAAAAATCAACAAAAAAAATTAAAAAAATCAAAAAAGACAAAAAGAAAAGATCATTTCCATCTTACATTTCTCAATTTATAGTTTTTATAAGCTGATGTTTCATTAAGCTATGAGGAATTGTGCATTCATGGGGATGTCTTGTACACAGTAGGTAGAAAGTTGCATTTGGACTTAATTAAGCTTGATCTTGACTTTGGCAAGCTACTCATATTGTAAGGTAGAGCCTCCAGTGGTCGGTACATCTGAACCTGATCCCAGTTTAGGAGTGAGTATGGTTTGTCTGTGTCACATCAAAACGTATAAGTATGGTTTTTATTCCGTTTTCTATAAGTATTACTATCATGATCTACATTTTCAAGCCATTCACTCTTGTTCACATTTCGCATTGCCCAAAAACACCCTTCTTTCTAGCTACATTACATTATTGCCTACCCTTGTTGAGCTAGTAACTGACTATTTGTGTAGGGGTGTTCTGTGCTTTTGCGATGTTCTGATAATGCCACTATTTAGTGTGAACTTGCTGTCTCGGGATTGCTGATTCCCGTTTTTTTCAGTGAAAGGAAGATCGAAAAAGAAAAAGAAAAAAAAAGGGAGCTTTGAAAAAAATGAAAGAGAAAAAGAGAAAAAGAGAAAAAAAAAGAAAAAGAGGAAATACGCTTCCATGAAGGAAAAGGAAAAGAAAGATCATATTTTGGGAAGTTGTAACTTGATTTGTCATGTTTAATAAGCCAATATGCTGCTTTTGGCTTTAACTATTGTTTATGGAAATTGGTATGATTTGGATTGAGTATCTACTACACATTTGGTTATTACTAGCTTGACTTAATGCCCCACATGACCAAAATCGTTTGTCCACTTTCTTACCCAAATTTCCTAAGCCTCTTCTTTATTTTTTCATGGCTTCTTACATTACATTTTGATCATGATTAGTCTTACTTAATGAATTTGGATTGTCTACCATACTAGACTGCGGGCACATTCTTATAAGTTGTAGATAGGAGAGCGTCACTTCAAATTTGAACCAATATTTCCTATTTCACAAAAATTTGAGTGAAGAGTGTATCGAAAGAGTCCATAGTCAATAAGATCATACAAAAGCTGAAAAAGTCCAAAGAATATTTTATATGCTGCGCCGTTAT
>JAIUZE010074054.1:0-15988 GCA_022085475.1 Heliosperma pusillum
TCCCACTTGTTAAATATTACAAAACACAATAAAATAACAACACTCAAAAACCGTCACAAGTCCAAGGGGACCCACGGTTCATTTTTGGACCGGTTTTGTTCCTCATTTCTAAGAACCGTTTCTTAATATTTCCCGCATGCTTAACATATTTAAAACCCGTCAAAACAACAACAAAACAACCAAACATCGACACAAAGCAATTGACCCATACACGGACCAATCCAGACCGGGTCTGAACCGGCCTGGACCGGCCTGAACTGGGCTGAACCGCCTGGTTTGGGTCCGGTTTCCAGCCCCTCCTAAACAGCCCCATACACGGTTCTACCAACAACCAACACCAAAATATTTCCAACTTGTATTAATTAACAAACAACCATTTTAACAACCATCCATACAAAAATCATGATTATGAACATCATCCTAATTTATCAAGAACACAAAAACATGTCATAAATTCATACAACATAATAATCATAACCACCTATCATGTTACAACTTAAAAACCGTAAATCATAAACAACAACTAAAGTATGTAACATTAATTCGTCGAGTAACTCGGAATCGTTACCTTAGCTAGCACAAAATCAAGTAGCACCAAAATATACGAGTCACCAAACTCGTCTTCAAAATCTTCCCCTATAAGAAATGACAAGAATAACTTTATTAGAACTAAAACTTGATTTTCCATAATTAAAGTGTTGAAAACGATTTTGTCGGAATTGAAAATAAACCGTACTTGAAGATGGAGAGCGAAGAGGAGATTCTAGAAATATAAGTTAGGACGGATTTAATTAAGAAATGAAGGTTTTATGATGATTTTGCTCAAGAACGACGAAGAACGGATGAAGAACACGAAGAACGCTCAAGAACGATTAAAGAAAGTGATAATTTGATCTTAAGTTGAATTTATTGTAAAAGGAAAAGTTGTTAGTGAGTAAGTGTGGTGTGGGTGAGCCGTGTAATATAGAGGAAAATAATGAGTCGGGTTTTGAAATTGTTGTTACGGGATTGACTCGGTTTAATAAATATATTACGGTAATTGATTAAATATAATTAGATATTAAGTTAATTAAACCAAATATCTAGATATTATGTTATTGTAATGAAAAGAAAGAAAATATCAAGGCCTAAGAGAGGAAGAAGAGCCGTGTGGTTCATGAAGAATCGGGTCTGTTTTTCAAGCGATTTGCGTAATTTACGTTGACGGATCGATAAAGTAATAAATATCTTAGATATTATTATTAGTTTAATCATATTAATTCAAAATATCTAAAGTGAGTGGAAAAAGGTGACATGGGCGTGTGACTCATGCCAAAGTCGGGTTTCGGGTTTGTTTCGGGATTTAAGTTGACTCGGGAATAGTTAAATGACGTTCGGGATTAAACCGTAAAAGTTATTATTTAATCCCGAATAAATTCAAAATAATTATATTAAATTATCATAAATTCAAATAAATCTTAATAAAAATAAATTAAGTTTATTATTTTTCAAATATAATTTCGGTCTTTAAAATTACGAGGTGAGTCGGGAAAAGTCAACGAAAGTCAAAGTCGACTTAAAAGTCAAGAAAAGTCAATGATGACTTAAAAGTCAAGAAAAGTTAATGACGACTTAAAAGTCAAAAAAAGTCAATGACGACTTAAAAATCCACCAGCTGCCACCAAACCCAGCTAAAACCTTACCCACCTAGGTCCAAAAACGTCCTAGGGAACCAGTTTCAAAACACAACACAACTACCCTAAAAATCCAAATCAAAACAGCCTACCCAAAAGGCATAAAGCATAAAGCAATCTTTCTATTTCTAGCTAAACACTGAAAGACTATCTCCAAAAGTCTTTCCTTGTCTTCCCTACTATTAGGAATACTGTAGAATAAGGTCAAGGAGCATTGATGAGCCTCGTCCACAAGTTTCAAGCCAACACCAAGCAACAAACACAACCTGGAGCATGTCACTATCAAATGTCTGCATTTTGCAAGTTTTTCTTTGTATTGTCAGTCTGTATTTGTTGCCATTATTTTGTTATCTTTTAGCAGTTAATCTTGGCCCTTAGATGATATTCTAGGGTTGTATCAGATCAAGCATTGAGGCCTATATAAGGACCCATGCTCTTTTGTACAAGGCAGTTAAATTTGAATGAAAAACATCTGAGAATTGTTCTCATTTCTAAAATCCTTTCTACTTGTGCTTGTCTTAGTTGAAGGTCAGGCCAGATAACATCATGTGCTAGGCTGTGGTTGTTGATCTAAGTCTGTGGCAAGTTGAATATCCCTGTGCTTAGACTGTGGGGTGTTTGCTTGTTGTTTGGCTCAAGTTTGCTTACCTGTGCTTGGTTGTGGTAAGGAGTCTTAGTCAGTCCAGCTTGTTGTTTAATTCCCTGTGTTAAGCTGTGGGAGTTGAGTGGCATTCATATCCTGTGCTAGTTAAGAGTCAAAGGTCCAAATCCTTACACACCCCTACAATATCACTGCAATTCTGGCATCAGAGCTTTGGTTGTGAGGCCATTATTACCCTAACTACAACAAAAACACAAAAAATAACCCAATGAGTGAAGAAAGGCTTGCAGGTATTGAAGGCAAGGTGGATCAACTAGCAGGCACTGTCAATGTAGTGTTGGCTGCCTTGAACAATGTCATAGAGAACATCATACGCCCATTGAGGGGAAGACCACCCCCTAGAGGCAGAGGCAGAGGTCGTGGCCACATGGGCATGGGAAGAGGACATCCCCTGCAGGAGGAAGAGGGGTCAGACTCAGGTGAAAGCAACAGAACCTATGAGGAGATTCCAGATCACACTGACAAACATCTCAAGGTAGAAATCCCTGAATTCTCTGGTAGTTTAAATCCTGATGATTTATTAGAATGGATTAGGGATGTTGAAAAGGTGTTTGAATATAAGGGTTACTCTGATATTAAGTCTTTTAAAGTTGTTGTGCTAAGATTGAAAGGGTATGCATCCCTATGGTTTGACAACTTAAAGCACCAAAGGATTAAGGAAGGTAAGGAACCTCTTAGATCTTGGTCAAAACTGAAAAAAAAGATGCTGAGTAAATTTGTCACTAAAGATTACACCCAAGATCTGTTCATTAAAGTATCCAAACTGAAACAAGAAGAGAGGTCTGTAGAGGCATACCTCAGGGACTTTGAGCAATTGACTCTCCAGTGTGAGGTCAATGAGAAACCTGAACAAAGGATTGCCAGATTCATAGAGGGTCTAGATAGGAGCATTGCTGCTAGAGTCAGGATGCAACCTTTGTGGTCCTATGATGATGTTGTCAACCTAGCTTTGAGGGTTGAGAAAATGGGGAAAACCAAACCAGCTATATCTAAACCTGTTACTAGACCTGCATACAAGCCTTACAGTGGTATTAGGATGGGAGAGACCCATAAGACAACCACCCAATCAACCACAGACAAAGGAAAGGGAGTTGTGAACTCTAAGCCTAACCCCCCCCCCCCCCAACTGAGAATAAGATCAGATGTTTCAAGTGCCAGGGTTATGGCCACTATAGGAAGGACTGTCCTTCTAAAAGAACCATGACACTTATGGAGGTAGAAGAGTGGGAGCAGGAGGGATTGGTTGAGTATGAGGTTGATGACAGTATGGTGATAGAGGTAGTGACAGCTGAGGAGGAACCAATGCAGGACTTGGTCATGGCTCATCCTGACATAGGCCATAACTTGGTCCTATGGAGGGTCATGCACTCCCAACATGCCCCATTGGAGGATGACCAAAGGTCCTTGATATTTAGGAGTAGATGCACCATTCAAGAAAGGGTCTGCAACTTGATCATTGATGGGGGGAGTTGTACCAATGTGGCTTCCATCACCCTAGTGAACAAGCTAAGTCTGGTTACTCAGGAGCACCCACACCCTTACAAACTGAGATGGCTTAACAAGGGGGCTGAGGTGAGGGTTGATAGACAATGCCTGGTCCCATTCTCTATTGGGAAGGTATATAAAGATGAGGTGTTGTGTGATGTAGTGCCAAAGGATGCTTGTCACCTCCTACTAGGGAGGCCTTGGGAGTTTGATAGGAACATCACTCATCAGGGAAGGGATAACACCTATAACTTCAGGCATGAGGGGAAGAAGGTAACCTTGACACCTCTACCACCCAACCAGAGGAATTATGGGAGTCTCAATATGCCAGAGGAGGTCAATGGAGTGTTGTTTTTATCAGAGGCAGCTATGATCAAGGAGATGAAGCAAGAACAACCTGTGATCATCTTGCTATCTAAGGATGTTGCAGAAGAGGAAGGCTCCACATTACCAGCAGAGGTTGAGGCTTTGATCTTGAGATACAAAGAGGTCTTTCCAAGAGAATTGCCAGATGGACTACCACCCCTAAGAGGGATTGAGCACGACATTGATTTGGTCCCAGGTTATGTGCTGCCAAACAGGCCAGCCTACAGAAGTGACCCACTGCCACCAAGGAGTTGCAGAAGCAGATTGAGGAACTTATGAGCAAGGGGTTTGTGAGGGAGTCCCTAAGCCCTTGTGCTGTACCTGCTCTGTTGGTGCCTAAGAAGGATGGCACCTGGAGAATGTGCACTGACAGCAGAGCAGTCAACAACATAACAGTCAAGTATAGGTTCCCCATTCCAAGGTTAGATGACATGCTTGATGAGCTTAGTGGAGCTCAGATCTTTTCCAAGATTGATCTAAGGCAGGGTTACCATCAGGTGAGGCTCAGGGAGGGGGATGAATGGAAGACTGCATTCAAAACAAAACTTGGTCTGTATGAATGGCTTGTGATGCCTTTTGGGTTGTCCAATGCACCAAGCACCTTCATGAGACTTATGACAGAAGTACTGAGGCCTTGCTTGGGCAGGTTTGCTGTGGTTTACTTTGATGACATCCTAGTGTATAGCAGCAGCAGAGGGGAACATCTCAGGCATCTTGAAACAATCTTTGGGATCTTAAAAGAGCAGAAGTTGTATGGAAAGCTAGAGAAGTGTACCTTCATGGTTGAGGAGGTTGCGTTTCTAGGATACATTGTGTCAGGGAGAGGTATATCAGTTGATCAGGAGAAGGTTGCAGCTATACAAACATGGCCTACACCTAAAACCATCACTGAGGTAAGGGGGTTCCATGGGTTGGCTTCATTTTACAGGAGATTCATCAAGCATTTCAGCTCAGTTGTAGCACCCATCACTAAATGCTTGAAGAAAGGGGAGTTCCAATGGACTGAGGAGGCCCAACAGTCCTTTGAGAGGATTAAGAGGTTGATGTGTGAGACTCCAATCCTTAAACTACCTGACTTTGATCAGCTGTTTAAGGTAGAGTGTGATGCTATTGGGGTTGGCATTGGGGCAGTGTTGATCCAAGGACAAAAGCCAGTTGCTTATTTCAGTGAAAAACTGAATGGGGCCAAGCTCAAGTACTCTACTTATGATAAGGAATTCTATGCCATCTTCAGGGCACTCATGCATTGGGGGCACTACTTGAAGCCAAAGCCTTTTGTTCTTCACTCAGATCATGAGGCATTGAAATACATCAGTGGCCAGCACAAGCTAAATCACAGGCATGCCAAGTGGGTGGAGTTCCTACAATCCTTTACATTCTCTAGTAAGTATAAGGAGGGGAAGCAGAATGTTGTGGCAGATGCCCTATCAAGGAGGCATTCCCTAATAGCAGTCATGGAGCAAAGGGTGTTGGGGTTTTAATTTCTGAAGGAACTGTATAAGGAGGACCCTGACTTTGCTGAAGAATGGATCACACAGACTGAAAAGGGGAGGGCTCAAGGAAGCAAGTATATACTGCAGGAAGGGTTCCTATTCCAAAGAAACAAGCTATGCATTCCAAGGGGTTCTTACAGGGATCTACTCATCAGGGAAGTGCACTCAGGAGGCCTAGGGCGGCACTTTGGAGTTCAGAAAACACTTGATATACTGCAGGACCAGTTCTATTGGCCAAGGATGATAGGGAATGTTCAGGTTGTCCTCAGGATGTGCTCAACATGCCAACAAGCCAAGAGTTCTTTCCAGACTGGACCTTACACTCCACTACCAGTACCAAACAAACCTTGGGAGGATGTGAGCATGGACTTTATTGTTGCATTACCCAGAACACAAAGGGGTAGGGATTCTGTAATGGTTGTTGTTGACAGGTTTAGCAAGATGGCTCACTTTGTGGCTTGCAAGAAGAGTGAGGATGCTGCAAGTATTGCTGAGCTGTATTTGAAGGAGATTGTGAGGCTGCATGAGGTTCCCAAGTCAATAGTCTCAGACATGGATGTCAAGTTCATGAGTTACTTCTGGAAAACACTATGGAGGCTCTTGAAGACAAGGCTTTTGTTCAGTACTTCTCACCACCCTCAGACTGATGGCCAAACTGAGATCACAAACAAGACTCTAGGGAGGATCTTGAGATGTCTGGTCAGCAAATCTTTGAAGGATTGGGACTTGAAGCTAGCTCATACTGAGTTTGCTTTCAACAGAGCACCCTCATCTGCAACAGGTCACAGCCCATTTGAGGTTGTCTATGGGATTAATCCACTCATGCCACTGGAGTTAGCTAACATTCCAAGGGAGGAGGTGATCTTTGATGCAAAGAGGAGGGTTGAGCAAATGGTGAAGCTTCATGAGGCAGTCAGAAAGCAAATAGAAAGGGCAAATGAGAGGTACCAGAAACAGTCCAAGGCTCCTAAGTCCAAGAAGGAGTTCATGCCAGGGGATCTAGTGTGGATTCACTTAAGGAAGGAGAGATTTCCAGCTAGGAGGAAGAACAAGCTGATGCCTAGGGCTGATGGACCATTTGAGATCATAGAGAGTGTTGGTCCTAATGCATATAAGGTTGATCTACCAGGAGACTATGGGGTTCATGGCACTTTCAATGTAGGGGATCTCAGTCCATACTATGGGGATTCTTAAGATGAGGAGGCCACAGGCTTGAGGACAACCCCAGTTCAACCAGGGGAGGATGCAACAGGAGCTGAGGTACAGGGCAGGGCAGAATTAAACAATGGGGACAAGGGATAAACTAAAGGGGATCCAGGGGTGAGCATTGGTAGCCAAGGGGAGGTCTACATGGGTATCCAGGGGTCAATCTGGGGGCAAGGGATGGGTAACAAAAGGGGGAGCTTCAAGTTGAGGAATGCTAGCCAAGACACTGTCAAAATGAGGGTCCATGATAGCCAGGACACGAGCCAAGACACGAGCCAAGCAAGCCAAAGACAAGCCCACCAACACCCAGTCACAAAATCACAAAAACAACCTACAGGAGCCACTTGGGGAAGGCATAACTACCACCACACTTTGAACCACCAGCTGCCACCAAGCCCACCTAAAACCTTACCCACCTAGGGCCAAAAACGTCCTAGGGAACCAGTTTCAAAACACAACACAACTACCGTAAAAATCCAAATCAAAACAGCCTATCCAAAAGGCATAAAGCATAAAGCAATCTTTCTATTTCTAACTAAACACTGAAAGACTATCTCCAAAAGTCTTTCCTTGTCTTCCCTACTATTAGGAATAATACAGAAGAAGGTCAAGGAGCATTGATGAGCCTCATCCACAAGTTTCTAGCCAACACCAAGGAACAAACACAACCTGGAGCATGTCACTATCAAATGTCTGCATTTTGTGTGTTTTTCTTTGTATTGTCAGTCTGTATTTGTAGCCAGTATTTTGTTATCTTTTAGCAGTTAATCTTGGCCCTTAGATGATATTCTAGGGTTGTATCAGATCAAGCATTGAGGCCTATATAAGGACCCATGCTCTTTTGTACAAGGCAGTTAAATTTGAATGAAAAACATCTGAGAATTGTTCTCATTTCTAAAATCCTTTCTACTTGTGCTTGTCTTAAATGAAGGTCAGGCCAGATAACATCCTGTGCTAGGCTGTGGTTGTTGATCTAAGTCTGTGGCAAGTTGAATATCCCTGTGCTTAGACTGTGGGGTGTTTGCTTGTTGTTTGGCTCAAGTTTGCTTACCTGTGCTTGGCTGTGGTAAGGAGTCTTAGTCAGTCCAGCTTGTTGTTTAATTCCATGTGTTAAGCTGTGGGAGTTGAGTGGCATTCATATCCTGTGCTAGTTAAGAGTCAAAGGTCCAAATCCTTACACACCCCTACAATATCACTGCATATAGTCTAGAAACCCAAACAGAAAACTAATTATATGTATACGATATAGTTTAATTAGTCATTTACATATATATTTGATATATGTTTGGTTACGAGAGTTATTTATTGGTAATTGAGTTAGGAACTCATTTCACTTAAGTTTATTAGTCAATTATACGATAACTGACTGAATAAATTTTACGTCTTATTTTTAATACGATTAAATAAGTTTTAATTTAGTGATTATTCATTAATCATTAAACTAGTTGAGGTTGTGCATATATTTTTAGGTAGAGGTAATTAGTTAATTACATTTACAAGGAGTTGTAAAATAAATTAACCAGACATTGTTGTGGGACCCATTATATATTGATATAATGGTAAAATATCACTTAAAAGTTAAGTATATAATTTAATTCATATAATTGTTACATGATCAAATTAACACTTAATTATACAAGATAATTAAGCATATGATTAATAAGTATTTGTGAGACAAATATCAAAAATCAAAATGGTCCATTATGGACTCAAGTGGACCGGTTTTGAGTGGAGAAAATCATTAGTGATTTTACTCTACCAATTCCACACTCCACCATTTAATAATGATATGTTATGACACATGATCATTATCAATTTCTAACCCACACTCAAGCTATTTGCATGTGAATTAAATAAGAAGAAAAAATCACCCTTTTGGGGCTTGGTAGGTGCCGACCAAATGTTCTTTAAAGAGCATTTTGGTTGCTCATTTTTCTTCACCAATTCATTCACTTGGTTTCATATCTTCTCTCTACACAACCTCTCACTAAACTCTCTAAAACTAATATTCCTATTACTAGAGTAGTAATAAAAGTTATATTAGTTTCTTCTTATCTCTATATTTTTCTAGTCTAAATTTATAGTGATAGTTTGGGTTTAGTGTTGGGTGCAACAAGAAGGAGACCTTCTACTTTGGAGGTTATTTTATGGAGGGTTATCCACTTAATTTCATGCTCAAGAACAATAAGAAGAAGTTCTTATTGTGCCGATATTGAACCGAAAAATCCAATGTAAGGATGTTTTCGTCTTATCTTTTCTTTTATGCTTTTATATTTGCATGCATGATAACTAGATCCTAAATCATTAAGTTAATGTAATTTAATGAACTAATTAGAGGAGTCTAATTAGAGGTCTAGGACTTTCATGTGGTATCAAAGCTCAATTGTTACATGCATGTCGATTTTAAGCATTAAAATCAAGTTATACGATAACTTGGGTAAAATTGAAAATTTGTGTTAAAAATTGGTTTGCACGAAATTTTTGATTTGCATGCATACCTACTGACCTCAAAATGGTTGTGGTCAAATTTGGTGATTTTATGGATTTATTTGCTATTTATTTTGATTTATGGCCTTTAAATCATGTTAATATGCATGTTTTATGTTAAATGTTAACTAAAAATAGTTGCATGTAAAATTTCGTGACTTTTAATTAAGTTTTGCAT
Organism: Heliosperma pusillum; assembly: GCA_022085475.1. Classification (NCBI taxonomy): domain Eukaryota; kingdom Viridiplantae; phylum Streptophyta; class Magnoliopsida; order Caryophyllales; family Caryophyllaceae; genus Heliosperma; species Heliosperma pusillum. Next base: position 9,550 of record JAIUZE010074054.1, read on the forward strand.
GATGATTGATTTTTATAAGATAAAAGTCAATAAAGTGAGATACTTATGATCATAAAATTGAAACGTCCTTTTCTGGTCTTGAAAATTTTTGGTACGTTTTATAATATAATTTATATCATCTTGCTGAAATTTTATAATTTGTTTATGTAACAACCCGAAATGTACCCAATTTTTCTAGTGAAAATATTTTACGGATACTTTTCAGCAAACTTAAGTTTTAATTTAGAATATATTGTTTGGAGTCGTATTTGGAATTTCCGAGTTCGTATTTGGAATTTCTGCGAGATTCCATGAGAATCCCGTTTTAAGTCGTCTTTGACTTTTCTTGACTCTTAAGTCGACTTTGACTTTCGTTGACTTTTCCGACTCACCCCGTAATTTGAAAGACCGAAATTTTATTTGAAAAATAATAAATTTAATTTATTAAGATTTATTAAGATTTATTTGAATTTATGATAATTTAATATAATTATTTTGAATTTATTTGGAATTAAAGAATAGGTTTTACGGTTTAACCCCGAACGTCATTTAACTATTCCCGAGTCAACTTAAGTCCCGAAACAAACCCGAAACCCGACTCTTGCATGAGCCACACGCCCCATGTCACCTTTTTCCACTCATATTAGATCTTTTAATTAATTTGATAAAACTAATACAAATATCTAGGATATTTGTAACTTTATCGATCTGTCAACTTTCAATTAATCGCTTAAAAACATACCCGACTTCTGCTCATTTCACACGCCTCTTTCCTCCTCCTCTATTAGGATTAGATATTTTCTTTCTTTTGATTACAATAACATAATATCTAAATAATATCTAGATATTTGATTAAATTAACTTAATATCTAATAATATCTAAACAATTACCATAATATAATTATAAAACCCGAGTCAATCCCGTAACAACAATTTCAAAACCCGACTCCCGTAATTCCCTATATTTACACGGCCCACTCCCACTCTTACTCACTACTTATCTTTTCATTTTTCATTAAATCAACTTAATATCTAATTAATACCTTCTTTAATATAATCATCATCGTTCTTCGTGTTCTTGATCATTCTTGAGCGTTCTTGAGCAAAATCGTCACAAAACCTTCGTTACTTGGCCAACTCCGTCCTAACTTATATTTCTAGAGTCTCCTCTCCGCTCTTCATCTCCACGTACGTTTTATTTTCAATTCCGACAAAATCGTTTTCAACACTTTAATTGTTGAAATCAAGTTTTAATTCTAATAATGTTATTTTTGTCATTTCTTATAGGAGAAGATTTTGAAGACGAGTTTGGTGACTCGTATATTTTAGAAGAAGATTAGTAAACGGGTTTTTAGTTCTTATTTTGGTGCTACTTGATTTTGTGCTAGCAAAGGTAACGATTCCGGGTTACTCGACGAATTAATGTTACATACTTTTACTTATGTTTTGTTATTTACGGTTTTTAAGTAGTAACATGTTAGGTTGTTATTATTATTATGTTGTATGAGTTTTATCATATTTAATGTTCTTGACATGTTGGATGATTTATTCATAATCATAATTTTTGTATGAATGATGGATGAATTGGTTGTTAAAATGGATGGTTGTTAATTAAAACATATTAGAAATAAATTTGGATTGTTGCTTGGTGGTGGCCGTGTATAATGGCTGGAAAACCGACCCAAACCAGGCCGGTTCAGGCCGGTTCAGACCCGATCCAGGTCCGGTCTGGGTTGGTCCGTGAGTGGGCTTTTGGGTTGTGTCGATACTTGATTGTTTTGTTGTTGTTTTGACGGGTTTTAAATATGTTAAGCATGCGGGAAATATTAAGAAACGATTTTAGAAATGTCGACCAAAACAGGCCCAAACCAGCCCGTGGGCCCGGTTCAGACCCGGTTTGGTCTCGGCCCAAAACAGCCCGTGAGTCCTCACTTTGGACTTGTGACGGTTTTCGAGTTTATGGTTATTATTATATTATGTTTTATAATATTTAGCAAGTGGGAAATTTTAATAAATAAATTATTTAATTAAACGGTTTTTCATAAATATTATTATTTCTCACATGTTAGAAATTATAGCATGAGATTGTAGTTTAATTTGATATCCTTTAAGTCAAACGGGTTTCGTAAGAATTAATAATTCACATGTTAGAAATTAGAATAAAATAGCATGAAATGAATATGATGTTCTTATGTTCAAGCTTAAATGGCTAAGACTCTGTTTCTAGCCGGTTTGGCCAAACGGGTCTGGTCAAACTAAGATCTAGTCAGCCAGTTTTCACTGGATGACCAGTCGCGGGACTCGGGTAGGGGATTTGTCTTCAAGTATGGTTGTATTTAATTAATGAATTAGCCTTAGTAGATATGAGGCGATATGATATTTGGTTATTATTTATATGAAATTAGTCACATGATAGGATGTTTTTCCCGTGACTGTTTTATTATATGGTTGGTGTCGTGTTGACTACGTACCCATAGAGAATTATGAGTATATGGCGTCTTGACCATTCTAATTCTAAATGAGTATCTTGGACCATGACATGGATAGGCCTTACTATCTTTAACGAGTATATGTTCATGGCTTGATAGCTTTTGTGTTCCCGGCTTGGTGGGTTTATATCCAAGCTGGGGCATGACTTTTCTGCCAATGTTGTGAGTGGATGGTCAGCTTAAGTACTAGCCAACCCTTTGGTGGATTTCCTTAGGGTACTCATGTGGTTGTATCATGATGAGTCTTGGGTGCGATGGTTTTGTCTGCATTTCTCTAGGTCTGCGCAGTCTAGGATTAGGGTAGAGTGGTATCTTGGCCATGTTTTAAAGGTAACCGCTGAGCTAAGATATTTGCTTTGTATCTTGGCCATGTTTTAAAGGTAACCTCTGAGCTTAGATTGTGTGCTTTGTATTTGGCCATGGTTAAAGGTAACCGCTGAGCTAAAATAAATAAGTATATCGCCTCGTGGTATAGACGCGAGTTACAGAAAGTCGACTATTGGATTGTACTAAGAACTTATGACTGTTTCTAGACGTATTGGTCCTTATTGTTTATGATTCTCGGAATCTTAGAAGTGAGATGCAAGCCGGCTGGCACTGGTTGATAGAGGTGGATGACCGGTTGTTAATTTGATGTCACATGAATTCTTGTATGATTAGGGTGAGTGTATCATGGCCTGTTTTAAAGGTAAACCTCTGAGGCTAGATACCAGCTTCCCATACCTCGTGTGGTATAGTGTTAACCGATTCACTGTAGTTGCATGCGTAAGCTTAGCCTTATATGATAGGTTATATGTTAGTTAATTGTTTCACAACATGAAAAGCATATCGTATATGTTAAGGTTTTGTATTTTCCATATACATCTCTTTTATGTTATTCATGTTTATTAAACTCGACATTTCGTGGCTGGGAGAACTCGGAGTTACTCCCCACTGACTGTGGCTTCCGTGTTTATATTTAATGCGGTTGGCAGGTTTGTGATGCATACTTGGGTACATTGACGAGCTAGCGAGCGAAGTATTTACCTTGGACCTATATTCTGTTCTTAGGATTGTATATTATTATACACTCTTTTATTTCCGTATTTATACGGGAGATATGTCTCCCGTTTTGGATAATTCTTATGTATAATATTATTTCCTTTTGTTATGAACCTTTTGCTTTAAGACACCTTCGTTGTGATGAATATATTTAATAGTAGGTTGGTTTTAAATTTACGATTTTCACTAAAGTGAACTATAAAAACGTATTTCATCTTTTTATTTATTTAAAATTACTTCCGTTTATTCTTTACCCAAATTGGAGGGGTGTCACAGTGGTACCGAGCGTTTTCGCCTTCCGATGCAGTTCGTGTACCCTAGTATAAATAACTTGACCTTAATAAAATAATAAACTTGTGAGATAGAATGGTAGGATGGGTATTAGATTAGGATTTATGTGGTAGTCTCTTTGTGCTTGCTAAATGATAAGTACTAATCTGTGTTTTCTTTTCCAAAGATGCCTCCGAGAGTTGACAACGCGATCCTAGCAGCTCTTACTCTTATTATTCAGAATCAGCAAAATCAACAAAATCAACAGCCAAATCCTATTCCTAATCCTCCTCACGACCGTGAAAGACCCGGAAGTTATACATGGGTTGCTTCACAACTATCTAGGAGTAAAGCCAAGACCTATGGTGGTGAAGTGGATCCCATAGAGCTTTCAGAATGGATACGGGAAATGGAGAAGAACTTTTCTCTATATGATGTTCTTGAAACGGATAAAGTCCGTCTTGCTTCCCACTTCTTAGTGAAGGAAGCTGATCAGTGGTGGTCACTTACTGGCCCTACTTCTAAGTTGGAACCTGGTTTTAGTTGGACTCGTTTCTGTGAGCTATTAGAGGCGAGATTTTACCCTGATGAATTGAGGCAGCAGAAACTGAAGGAATTCATGGACTTCAAACAGGGAAGTCTCTCAGTTCAGGAGTTCACGACCAAATTCAACGGGTTGGCTCATTATGCCACTCGGCTTATTTCAAGGGAGGAAGACAAGGCATTCTTTTACCTGGGAAAACTTTCTCCTCAGGTGAAGGGCAAGATCAGTAGGGGTGCTACTTCCTTTGTCTCTATCTACAACGATGCTATATGGGCAGAGAGTTCAATTCGCGAGATTGCCGACGAGGCTCGTACCTCGTATGTTGCTCCTAATGCTTATGGTAAGAGACCGTTGTCTCCTACTTCTCGACCTTCCTTTTCCTCCTCTTACTCAAACAAGAGGAAGAATTTTCAGAGTGGACAAGCAACTCAGAGTAACCGTCCATTCGTCCCGAGAAACAACAACGATCTTAAGGGTCGTATCTGTTTTGGGTGCAAGATGCCTATGCATCCCGGTATTGGCTGTTTCAACAAGCCAATTGTGTGCTTTACTTGTCAGAAACCGGGACACAAGTCTAATGTATGTCCTGATAGGAAGAAGATAGCTTCTACACCAGCTACTTCTGGGAGACCGAAAGGTCGAATTTTCATCATGAGCCGCGCTGAGGCCGATGCTCAACCAGACATTGTGACTGGTATGTTTTCAATTTATGAAATACCGTGTTTAATTTTATTTGATACGGGAGCTTCTTTATCCTTTATTTCGATGAGACTATCCGATAAATTACCTCTCAAAGCTTCAGTTGGAGAAAGTACTCCTATATCTTTACCGTCCGGAGATGTGTTTTCATGCTCTTATCTTCATTCGGACATTCCTATATCAGTAAACGGATCTACTTTTCCGGCTAATCTCCTTCTTTCTTCCCTCTTTCTATTCGATTTATTCTTTCGAATATTCCGTTCCTTCTATCGCATATCATCTCTTATAAATAGATTATTAGAGGCTTTAGTTAGAAATTTTAGGCATGGATAGTAGAGTTATTACCTTTACTATAGAAATTTTTTTTTTAAACTAAAAGCTTTTGGAAATGTTTGATGATTTCAAGAATTTTTACCGTCAAGGAGTGTTGAGACTCGTTATTGGAGACGTTCGATAACTAGTTTTCTCATTTGTTGATGCGAAAATGTATCTTTTAAGTCTTTGACTTGGGACGTCGATGTTCTTAACTGCAGACGAGAACCTTCCGCCCCATTGATAAGACCCTGTATTTTGATTACAAATATATTTTAAAAGGTTTGAAATAGACCTACATATATGTCACATTCCTCCTTCTAAGTTTCGAGGACGAAACTTTTTAAAAGGAGGGGTGATTGTAACAACCCGAAATGTACCCAATTTTTCTAGTGAAAATATTTTACGGATACTTTTCAGCAAATTTAAGTTTTAATTTAGAATATATTGTTTGGAGTCGTATTTGGAATTTCCGAGTTCGTATTTGGAATTTCCGCGAGATTCCATGAGAATCCCGTTTTAAGTCGTCTTTGACTTTTCTTGACTCTTAAGTCGACTTTGACTTTCGTTGACTTTTCCGACTCACCCCGTAATTTGAAAGACCGAAATTTTATTTGAAAAATAATAAATTTAATTTATTTTAATTTATTAAAATTTATTTGAATTTATGTGACAACCCTCGCGAATGCGGAAATATAAAACGTACAAGCATGTGAATTAAGTTGCGGAAATACGGTATTTTAAAAACTTTTATACATGCAAGATAGAAAAATACGAGGAGTGTGAAAACATTTCAAACTAAGTACGGAATACAACAAAGAGACGGAGTCTCTCAAAATGTTAGCAAAGAACAAGTGTTTAGCAAACAAGCTAAAATCGTCTAGAGGTGTTTTACTCCAGGAACAACACCCGCTAGCTCACACCCGAACCCAAAATGTCAAGCAAAAAGCCATCCATGCAAGCAACCTGTTCATCCATGAAAAACATGAACGCCACAGTATGTGGGGAGTAACTGCGGGTTCTCCCAGCCATATCACATTAAACGTACATAGAAGGAAACACAAAAGTAGAGCGTGCATACATATAGATATACATGTGAGATACG